>CAAKHC010008490.1:9122-21870 GCA_901007825.1 Macroramphosus scolopax | reverse complement strand
TACTAATTGTGTGGTAATGTGTTCACATTAGAACCTGATTACCGTCCAACCTGCTGACCCCAACCATGAACCTTAAAACTAAATATTCCTCCGTTATTTCATTTTCCGTTCCGCCATTTTTTATTAAGTTGGGTTTACATCATTTTTTTTATGAATAAGGAACAAAAGATTCCAAGATTTCTAAATCAAAACCAGAATTATAAATCATATTCATGCGTGTCATAAAGAAAGGTTTGAGTTGTCATGACAACCAGTTGAATATGCTCAAAACCTCTAATGTTTTTGGTTTAGGAAACATTATCTTATCCTGTGTAGAAACATTACGCTCCCCATAGTTGTACTTATTTATAGTGTCTATTGTGTTTGGGGCTATGAATTAACTCCCGTTGGTCAGGGTGTCAAGACGATAATAGTTCGGTTATCATTTTTGTTTTCCGTTAATTTCGGAAAAAAAAGATGTTGAGACCGCAGTAGTACCCCTGGTTGCAACATCATGGGACCGTGAACACCACAAAGCCCAATAAAAGATACTTTAACGGACCCTGCACTACGCAAAACTCTTTCAACCTTTCCCCTAAATCTTTTCTCAAGTGAAAAATGAGTGGAAATGAATACAAATCCCCCACAATCCTCTTTGGCTCTATCCCCCCCTACTTTTCGGCTATTTTTTTTTCAAGTACAACACACACGCACTGATGCATACTTTGTGGCTGCACAACTGTATTTAACACGTCTGACGTCCCCCCCCCACCCTGTGAATCCACTCTGACCCTCCTGAGTGTCTTTTCACCCAGTGTGCCGCGAGCCAAGCTGCTAAAGGCCAGAAACACCCTTCGCAGACGGGGTTAACTGCTCCGAGGGAACGAACTGCCTGGTGAAACACAGAGTTGTAATATCTAAAACCTTTTTCCTTTGGCTTCTCTTTTGTCAGCCATCCAGGGGATACAGACGGCTGGCGTTGGGCGATCAGCTGAGACACTGAGACAAGATCTCGTATTTAATCGATAATTCCGATTTTTTTTGTACAGCTTGGATCGAAGTTTTAAAGTTGTTGCCATCACTCCTATGATAACATTATACTTGCAATACCAAAGTAATTCTCATATCAAGATGTGGGATCAGGGATCATCACCAACATCATTATCTGTATCTGTTTACAGACAAAATTATGTGAATCGGATTATTCGTGGATACTCTGTTTTCGGATACTAAGTGTTTCTTGCGACCCAGTTAAAGTAATGTACTAATCTCAGAAACCAGCTTGCAATGAAAACTGACTCACTCTTGGAACATTCGGCACATGCTTGGTAATCCATGCATAATCAGTCCACTCATACCTTTTTATGATCCCCGAATGAACCCTTCGATTTCTGAAGGAGTTTTGTGCAAGACACTGGCAGTGAGCTGAGGGTGAAACTGACAGTGATTATCCCCGGAGGAACATCCAAGAGGAGCAGGACATGTTAATGTAACTCCAGACAATTAAGATTCCCCACTTATTCCCCGGGCTAGCATGGGATACAGTAGAACAGAGCAGGCTAGTGTGTATGGCGGTGAATGCGTACACATGCATCAACGTCCACTAGAGACCCAACGTGTCTCCAAGAGATGGATTTTGATCCGTTCCACTGACTACCCCTCTGCTAAATTGTTGTTTCACAGTCCAATGGATGATCGAGTTTCTGAGCTACAATCTGTGGTGAGCGGTGCGTTGCCAACAACAGCGTTCACATGAGTCTTGATTCTAGCCTCTGTGAGAGCCAATGCCTAATTTTAATTACGGGAAACCTCTTGGTTGGCCAACAGCTTTATCACTTCTAATTGCCCCTGTTTCGAAACTATGTTGCGTTCGCGTTGAGCGAATTCTTTTTTTTATTACAGATGGCGCAGCGCTGCAGCGTTTCTCCTTCATGTGCCCCACATGAACATCCTGAGGTATTTATATTCAAAGTCCCTTCCAATGATAAGACACAATTGATTATTTTCCAAGCATTCTTTGGAGGATGGAGACGAGCTGCCTGGGCAATTATAAGAAAAATAAACTAAGAAGGAAGTCTTACAGTGGCTACATCTGAGATGCTGAGCCGAAGATGCCTCTCGTGATCATTAAGTATTTACGGAGAAGGCAGCATTAACGTAGGAGCATGGAATATAATGAATGGCTGATACAGTACAGATGATTAGACCCCATGGGAGAGGAGGAAGAAGAGGAGCCTGGGGATGAAATGACAGGAAAGTAGATTATGGAGTCTGAAGATGGGAATATAGGAACAATACCAGAGGGTGAAAGCAGGAAAAACAGAAAAGCAAAGGACTAAATGTCTTCTAGGAAGGTCGAGGAAAGACTCGTTGATAGGCTTTGCAGAGAGCTCTCCTTGAAATATCATCTGGAAGGCACACAGGATGAGAAGTCAAGAGAGTAAGAAGTGTGGTTTTTGACCTGAACCACTTCAGCTGCCGAGTCTTACACATGTCCGGCTACCAAAAGCCTCCTGAAGCCTCAGTATAACAAGCGGCGAGATGATGAGGTGCCTATGAGGTAGAGGTAGCGGGAAAGGAAGGGCTGGGTAAGACGACAGGATCAAAGTCCGATTTGTACCGGATAGCTCTCCTTAAACCCTCCCATCACATTAGGTCACCCTGTGTCACCTTATGAATCCTCAAGGAGCAGTTTATGGTTTGTTTTTTTATGATTCGACACCGTGGCATAATGTGCTGCACACATGAGCGGCCCTGAAATAAAAAAAGCCAGGTTATGAGTTAGAAACACCCCTGTAACTTCCTCTCTTGGTTACTTTGTGCTACCTTTTAAATGAAATCCACCATATTTCCCCGAGGGTGTGTGATACCGTGAGCCCGACCTCGGAGAGCCAGCTCACATGATTGAGGTTTGATCCTCCTGTCAGCTCGTAGTCTCCGAGACATAATCACAAAGGCAATATCTCAAGCACACTAAGGGCCGACCGGGAGCGAGTCTCTCCACCTGGGAGTGTGTGATTGGGTGCTAAGCCTGCTTACCGTGAAGTACAGAGTCCCTTAATGGACCTACACCAAAGCTTTATAATGAAATTATAGTCCAGTTACACATGCTGTCTGCATTACGCTGTCTCTGGTGACATGAACTCATGTCCCTGTAGTACGTATATACGTGGTTCCACAACATGATCTACGAAGGGTGAGATTATTGTTGGTTTTTGGTCTGAGGAAGAGTGGGGAAGTTTATTTCTTAGTCTCAGATGTGGATCTCTGGAAAACTGTTAATAAATGTCAAGACATTGTTTGTCCCCTGAGGTTTAATGACTTTGATGATCACCAGGGATCCTTTCTATAGACACTGCTTATAACAACCTGAGTCCGTCAGTGGCAAAAAAAAACATGTGCAGAACCTTTTACCAGATTTTCAAGTTGTCTCAACTTAAATTGTGTAGTCAACCTAATTTAAAAAAATGTTGTTGATGCTACTTAAGTTTACAGCCTAAATACCAGCTAGCTAAACAGAGTTATGTTCAAATCTATTCAATTAAAGCTTAATGTCTTTTTCGACTATTGAATAAGAACAATGGAGGACAGGGACATGCTGAAGTTGCGGCTAGTTAGTTAGCTACATGCTACATGCTACACGTGGATATAAACACAGAACACTGGCCGAGCAGACCAGACCAGCAAACCAGAAAGAGAAGAGATAAAGATGGAAGACAGAAACAGGGTCCATCTCTGAACAGATCTCTTTATGAAGTTATCATACTCTGATAAAACAATCGCACATCCCACATTAACAATGATTATAGTCCCTATGAACCATTTTGACCACCATACATGGGGAAGACACTCCCATGACCTATTGAAACAGTAAAACATACTGTGAAAGCACCCCTAACCTTTTCCCCCATTGGAAGTTTGATAACAGATGAAGCCGTGAGACACGAAGTTGGAAGAAGATCCACAACATCTGGTGGACAATTTATCAAGAGTCCTGACTCTATCCCTTCTGTTTGTTTGCTTTCTTCTCTCCTCCTTCTCAGAAACCAGTCGAGCGAACCTCCTGTCATGCTGGGTTGTGTTGGCCTGTGCCTCACTGTTTGCACAGATACGGGAAGGGGTGGAGAAGTGTGTTCTGAGGTCAAAGATATTGCGTGGTGTGTCCATATTATCGTGTTTTTATACAGTTCGTCAGTGGCTGGACTTCATGCACTGATCATTAACTCCTATTTACGGAAAGTTCAGCAAGGTCGGCAAGACTGAAATAAATGTCAAATCTGTGTATTAATAGACGTACGCCTGATATTATTTGAGGCTGAAACAGTGCGTTAGCCCAGTCCTTGCTCTTACAAGTTGATTGAATTCTACCTCCATGACCCCGGTGGTTTTGGACCAGGCTTTCGGCCCGGCACAGTTTAGCATGGATTCACTTAAGAGGAATTGGCCTCTTAAGTCACGTCCGTTCCAGAAGTCAGTGCCATTGGAAAACAGAGCAATATGGTTGATATAAGAGTTTTTGAATGTGTGAGAATGTTCACAACTTCTGCAGCTATAAACTAACATACTGTCAGACTTTTTGAACGGAAACGAAGCGTATAAGCATAAAACAACAAAGGGTTAATAATGAGACACAGATACTGACGGTGTTCATCATGGTTTGAAGCAGGGAGCTGATCGGTTAAAGCTTTCTGTCTTTTCCAATTATTCCTACTTTGTCTTCCTCACTGGGTTTGTCCATTAGGATAATCAACAACAGGACACTAGGATCTGACGACGTCACAAGCAGACAGGCCTGGTTTTATTCCGTCCACTGCACAATGTCAGACCCAAACTGAGAATGTTTTAGAAGCGGAGCGTCTCGCCTGCCAGACTTTGTTGACTTGCTGACATGACTTCTCTGCTCTACTATGGATAAGACGGCTGCACAGTTATATGTTTCCATCTTGTCTGTTTCAATCAATTAATGTAGAATTTAAGAATTTGAAAACAACGGCTGTTGTCTCTCTCTTTGTCTCTTTGTGGAGACAGACATGATTTGTATCACAGGCCCGAGACACTTCATCAACTTGTCCGTGTAGTGCAAAGTTACCACATAAAACGATGTGATGTGACATGATAATAGCAAAAGGCTTTTGTTGGAAAGATGCAGATGGCCAAATAAGGCCATGCACACATGCACACACAATAATCATGCTTTCCAATGCCTCATCGTACCTAAAATCCTTGCAATAACAACGGTGACCAATCCACAGCTAGTGCCCTCATAAAAAGCATCTTAACGTGTGACTGCTGATGGAAACTTTCTGTTCTTCTAATAGTCCTGGAACAGAACACAGTGTCCTGTCCACTCCGGGTAGGAAAAGTGCTTAAAGGATGCTTCGCTCAAAAAAAGGGCCTCAAACATCATCTTTACAATCGGGTCAGAAGTTATCGCAGTACTGAGAGGAAGCTTTTAAATGATCTGAACCCTCCACTGAACCCTTGTTGAGGAGCTGTCAGGTGTTTATTGTCTTTCTCTGTAAACGTCTGTACAAGAAAGTGTGTACTTCTCGGCCCCACCCCGATAGAATTGCCTCTATCTTCCGCCATAAACATCTCATTTCATGGGTAGAGGGGTGGGTGTGGTCGGAGGACTTCGGGTGGTGAGTGTTGCTTGGCTCCATCTCATATTTTCCAGCGTGAGGAAAACAAGTCTATTTGTGAAGTCGCCACGGGAGCAGAATGTACCTTTGCTACAGGAGCGCATTACATGTGTCGAGTCCCGGCGTGCTTGTGTGTGTGTTTATGGGTGTGTGTCGTTGCAGGAGCCGGCTTGGTGGCTGGTCCCAGTGGCATGTGTGCTGTCACCGAGCCGCTTGGCTGCCACAGGCCATGTTAACAGCAAAGCTTGTTTACACACAGGCACGAACAAGTCGTTGAACATACGACAGCTTTCAAATCGTTTTACTGGGCCTCTATATAACTAAATAACAACGATATGTCGTAACATCAATTACTCAAGTATTTCATTACGCTTCAAAGAAGGCATTTGACACAAATTTTCCTCGATCCACGGTTCCTTTTCTTCCTCGGTTATACGCTCATCAGCGTGTGTGAGAACGAAAAATAAAATATATGTGTGTTTGTGGGCGAAGGATAATGAAGCAGAGAGAGCTCAAGGCTGTAATTTCGTAAACCGTGAGATTGCTAGGGTATCAGCATGGCAGAACAAATCAAATGTCACAGTCACCCTGTCTCCCTCCGCCTATGCCATGTTTCCATCAGAGGTATAGTTAGTACGGTGGTATATTAGCTCGTACCCACATCCCTTAGCAGTAACTTTGAGGTCGCTGCTGCTGTTTAAAACGAGGCCCTGTCAGTGTGTGTGTTCCCGCATTGGACCAAACGGCACCAGAACAAAACAAGGCCAAGACCCATCATTCATTTTCCACTGCAGCTCCAGGGGAAGTGAAGGCCAGTCGAGAAGCATGTACGTGAGAAAAAAAAATACCAATCCGTGGAAACTGAGAAATTCGACATACATAATATGATCACAAATGTGTCCTACAATTTGAAGGTCACTTGACACTGAAATATGCAGTTGTGTCCTTTATAACTGATAACTGATATGCAATACTGTATCATAAATTAGGCTCTATTGACCAATCCCGATGGAAGAAGCGGTTCTGTCGTGGTCTTTTCCCTTGTCTATGTTGAGCACAGTATCACAGGAAGTATGACCATATTAGGTGTTCCAACACTCAATGCCATTGGAGGTGTGTGTAGTGAGGTGACAGCCAGGCTGCTGGTTGATCTTATGCAAGAGGACTTTGTTTTCAATCACAGATTTGCAATTCATGTTTTCACCAATCAAACTTGATCTTTCTCTAACAGTAACCGTGGCAACAAACTTATATAAAGGTCTAATAATTTGAGACTTTTGCAAAACTGTCCATGCAAACCCGTCTACTTAGTTGTAGGGTTAACGTGTGACATAATAACCAACATTTCAAAACAATTGCAATAGTTCTTCTATATCTAGGATATAACCTTTATTAATCAGCCTAATCCAAACGTTCAGAGAACTGGTAAATAATTAGCTGCTGTTCATTATGCAGCTTTACATCAGAAGGTGACGGAAACCTCTTCAGATCTACCAGATCCGATGGAAGCAGGAGTGTATTGGTTGTAGCAGTCGGCTCTATCAGGTTGCTGAGCTCAGGGACTTTGAACACTGGGATCAGTGAAGTTGGGTCATGACAGGCCCGAGTGAGTCATGTTGGGGTGTGAGAAAGCGATGGAACAATCGTGCTTCAATGAGGTCAGTGAATATTCTCCTCTACTGTCTGTTAAACCAGCGTGGGACCAGAGACAGCGCAGACATTAAAGGACTTTACAGAGGTACGAACTTTACAGTGGAGTCGGAGGTTGAACTGTTCAACCACAGTGACATAATAAAAGAACCGTTTCTATTCAATTAGTCTTAAGAACAATCCGACTCCTGTATATGAGAGCTAGCAGGGTAAGTTTATTCTATTTTAGGGTTCCTTCCAAGTTCAAATCCCAGCTAGCTTTAGGCTTTCCAATTAGTGTGAGATGAGAAGAAAACATGCATTCAGAATACAGAGAGTAAAGCCAGTTTGTAAATCAAAAAGCAGGTTAACTAAACCAACCGACCCCCCCTCGAGCCAAGAGAAGTGGTTCACAAAACACATGCTAAAAGTAGCATGTGAGAAGAAGAGTTCTCACTCTTCTTCTTCTGCTTGGAGCTCCTTGCTAGAAGATGTTAGCTGCATCAAATTTTGTAATAGGTCATCCGTTTTTTTATTAGGTTTTCAGTTGAGTGCGAACAAAGATCGTTTCACCCGTGGCCGCGTTGAGGAGGGGACCAACACCTCATTCGCACCTCATACGCTTCTCATCTACACTCGCACTCCGTTTGCTCAGATTCGATACGGCAGTAACCTTAACACACACATTATATTAGACTGTGAATGCAGATAATTAAAGGAACATTTCAATGACTTCAGTGAAGTCGGGAAGTGTATTGGCAGGCTTTTTTTTACCCAGCTTAGTTATCCCAATGAGTGACTGTGCAGAGATGGGTCGAGGCCGACGGTGACTCAGTGCCTTTGTTTATATGTGGGAAAGTGGGAAAGTGAGAGACAGGATGGAAAACAAATGGAAAGTCTTTTTTTTTTTGAGGCAGTCGTTTTTATTCTCATCCTATTCATCTTCCGAGTGGTGTGGAGATGCATCTCATATATCTTGATGATTAACAGGAATTCGCAGTGGAGCTGCATGGAGGTTTACAAACGTTGCACAGGACTGACAGTTAGACCGACCCGGACGGACAGCGAGACAGATAGTCATCCTGCCTGTCAAGCTCACCTTGTCCTCAGAGAGGTTCAGGTTCCTGGGAAAATCCAACTTCACTTCTTGCCCTGTCGGTTCCTCACAGCTGGCATGGGCATGAGGATGGAGGACAGAGTGAGGGGGAAAGTAGGATCCAGGGAGCTGATGAGACAATGGGAAGGAAGTGGGTGAAGGAGTGTAAATGGTTTCATCCAAGGTTGCGTCTGTGATTGGGTGTCATCTTCTACCCTCCCTGGTTCTCTCTCACCTCTTCTAATTGCATCCCGTTCCCATCAGTGTTTATAAATAGACACAGACAACCTGTCAGAGCAGCGCCGACACTTCCTTGGCGAACGGCAGCTCTTGAATGTCACTCTGATTCAGCAACACTTAAATCACCACAAAGTCCCAGACTTGAGAGATCAAAGAAATTGCTAATATATGACAACTGGATGCAAAGTGAGAGGAAATAACGTGGCTGGAGGGAGCGCTTGTTTTTCAGGTTTTTTGCTTTACACTGATTTGTCTCGACTACATACAAATTAGGTGCCATTATTGGGCCGACCAACCTGGGCATTTACTCCAAAGGGGAGTGTCGCACTTGGACGGGCTGTCTAAACAAACGCAACAATGGTTTTTACTGTCGCTCTGGCTCAACTTCACCCACACACCCCTGGCAGAGAGAAGAGCTTTCTGTGGAACAGTCCATCAGTACGCATAAACTTAATTTGGATGATTATAAACTTGAGTGGTGCTCTTAGGCATGGCTTCACTTTCTCTTTCTGTTTCTCTCAGCCCACCATGTTCCCAGCTCTTCTTGGATGGAGAGTTAAGGGACAAGAAGGCTGACGCTGACAGAAAAGGGGAATGTTTTTGTCCATTCTGCAAGTGTGTTTTTCTTAATACTGTTTAATAGATTTTGGAGCCGTCCGTTCCAATTTGCCTTTCATACGTGTGAACAATGAATATTGGTGACTGCCCAGCGAGCACGGCCCTTTCGTCTGGCACCAAATGTCCATCATTGTGCTGGCGAAGTGGCTGTTTAAAGCGCAGCTTGGTCGGCGTTGGAAAGCCTCTGGTTGTTAGTGGTTAACCTAGAGTCCCGCAGGGTTCGCTGCTCACTCGTCATCCTGCCAGCCTCTCAGTCAATTGCATTAAGTTTTTGGTGACAATGACGTAGGAGTGAACATTCAGAAATATGGAACGGCAATGAAAAATGACTACATGTGCCGTTTTGATGTCACCAAAATAAAAGGACAAAAAGGTCTCTCATGTGAGTCTATCCTTCATTGATCCTGTCTTAAATGTTCCAGAATGGAAGAATAAAGTCCAAGAACTAAAAGGGAGTCATTCTTGAATTTGCATCCCCTGTTGAGAGACCGGCAAGTACCGTGCCATAAGTTTTTGCCAGATATTTCAAGACAAAATCCCCAATCGCACCGGATCTGTCACTGCGAAAATACATGTGGTTAGAAACTTCGGATGTGCTTGAATGTCTGGTTGGTTAACTACTGAGCTGATGAGTTCGCTGCTCACATGCTTGCCAGCAGGGGACCTCCTAATAGCTTCATTGAAGCTCCAGCTCTGCATCAGGATGGCGTTTGGTATTGGTCAACATCGTCAAACGGACGTTCGTTACGGAGGTTTAACACAGTAGCAACAGGACGTGAACTAAAGGGTAGTTCTGGAATCGTGAAAGGTAAAGGAGGACTCCTGCACTGGGTAAAATCATGCCAAGGTTACACAACTCCCAGCTCGGTTAAAAAGTACTTCCTCCCCTCCCTCTGTCCGTCTGTCCTTGACTCCATCTGTGCTTCCCTTCTCTCCTGCGTTCGCCTGAGCTTTATCTGCTGTTTTCCTATTGTTACGTTCTCGTCTGCGTCTCCCTTCAGTCGTCCACCAGCTGCAAGCGGGACATTAGGTAATTTAGCCTTATTACGAAGTGATAACAGTCAATTTTGGGAAGCTGGCAGCTGAGTGGGTTCTACAGAACACACGCCCACACACACCTGCCAAGTGGATATAACTCTTTCCATACACCAGACCAGAAGAGCAAACTGGTGATGAGAAAAACAGGAAGAGCAAGTGAGAGGAGGTTCTGCTAATTGCGTAGTATCAAGCACTGCAAAGTACATAAGGAGCCAAAAAGCATTGTAACTATGGACAACAAATAACGTGTGAAGTCACAGCACCAGCAGTTCTTGTACTTGGTAGTTTTCTTTGCAGAACTTATATCAGCAGATATCTGAACCAGTGTTATCAGCACGATAATGAAATGAGCTCACTGAATTGGTTTTCAATGTCTATACCTTTACCCAAACCACAAGTCCTGGCTGCGACACCACGCTTCAGTTTTAGTACTTCTCTCATCCAATTCCTCCTCCTCCTCCTTTCTTTTATGATGATTTCTCCATGCTGTTCTCCTGCCTGTGTCTGGTCTCCCTCCTGCACCAATATGTTCTGGAACAGGCAGAAGGGGGAGGCGAAATGTTGCATGGTGTTTTGGTTACTGCGGCAAAGCCTGGTGCCATTTAGCAACTGAGCAGCAATATTTCAAAAATGAATAAGAGCATTACATAAAGTTTTTTATGCCGCATTTCTTAATTATTGATGATTTGGTTTCCCATTCCGTCAACCAAGTTCTGACAGTATGTTACCTAATAAGTAGCATTTTGTGTTTTAATTACGTGCTATCAATCATTCAGTAAGAGTCCATGTTGCTTTTTGCCAATAGTTCCTATCTCTCTCTCTCCCACCAAACATTAGAGCGCAGTCTAAAGGGCATGACTCCAACATCTTAAGTACCATCAGAAGAGAAAACCACAGATGCCGCTGTTCAGACAGAACAGAGCGAGGGATATTTTTTCTTTCACTCTCTTTCTCTCTGTCATTTTTTAAAGTTGGGCCTCATTAAATGGAAGCAAGGCTGTTCGGGTCCAAAACCAAAGAGAGTCATGCCCATTGAGAGCGCTCTGCTCTTACCCATAGTGCTGGCACGGTTCAGTGTGGAAAACAAGTGAATCAAATGCAACCACTGAGCCGTAACGGGTGTACAAAGACATAATATTACACTGAAGTATGTGGGTTCAAAAACAACCGATCAGCTGTAACAACAGAAGTCCTGCTGTACAAAACAGTGGCAAAACGCTAAGTTACAGCGTCTAATGCCACTGGATCAAGTCATACCGACCCGTGGAAGTTATAAACCCACTTCAATCCACTGTTTCTATCCTGTTTCCAGGGTTCTATGCTCTCTATGTTCCCCAGCTTTATTTGATCCCTAATGAGAACATGACAAAAGGACCTTTGAGGGTCCAATGTTCACTGTTCTATGTTTGTCCTCGCCTGTGATCCCAGGGTGTTACTAGCTCAGTGTAGCACATCCTGGTTTATAGTTATGGGGGTAAGTGCTAGAAAGGTTATTGTGTTGTTAAGTGCAGATTAAAAGAACTGCAGTACCCAGAATGCACTGCACATACAGGCAGTAGATGTCATGGATGTATGTTGAAAGTCGCTCCAGTAAAGTCCGTATAAAACCCACGCTGACCGTGTGAGAGTAGTATTTAAAATGCACTACACGGCATAACAGTTATGTTGAGGGTCTTGGGTAAAGAACCGTACGACCCTGGGAACACAGAATGCATCTTTAGCCATGCTAGCAGCAATGCTGTTCTGTTGGGTGGTCTGGTCTAAACTTAAATATCTCAACAAGTATTAAATGGATTACGTAATAATTCATTACAGACATTTATGGTTCACAGAGGATGAAGTCTACCCACTTAGGTGGCCCATGACCTTCGAAGAGCACCATGATGATGACAACTTTACCCATTTAACACTAGCACGGTAGCATTGTCCTTGTTAGCATGTTAGCATGCTAACTTTAGAGTAGATCCGTTTAACAAAGTCACAAACAGTATTTAGATTTACACTGGTGGAGGTCTCTGCTTCCCCCAAGAGATCATCTGTCAACACAAAAACACTAAAATCCAGCAGCTTCCTACACAGACCCTGGCGACTTTCCAAAGAAGAGACTCGCCTGTAGCGTTCTGCGTCTGCCGAACCAGCACATCTGTTGTTGTCAGCAGGGTTTTTTGTCGGATAACTTTGTGGTCATAAAGTGTGACTTTTGACGTCGTCAAGCAACATTTCAGGAAGTGGCTGACGGTTAACACTTAGTGACGTGAGCCGCCTTTCAAACGTTGTTGATTGAATGATATCGCGGAAAATATCAGATGGAACTTGATGAAGAAACATTTGCAAATGCATCCAGACATGTGTGATGGTTCCAATTGATGAGTTGCCATGTTGTACAATATATAAATAAGTTAAAGGTCCAGTTAAAACAAATATGTGACTAATAATTCCAGTTTTTAAGGTCTGTGTATATAAACGTTGATCCTGTGTCCAGTGTTCTCATCTTGATATCAATACA
>CAAKHC010008487.1:0-13763 GCA_901007825.1 Macroramphosus scolopax | reverse complement strand
AGAGCCACAGCTAATTCCTTGTAAAATACGTTGCAATAACATCTGTATGCTAATAGATAGCACATGGTACTTGCCCTGGCTGGTGACCATAGACATGGGATTTTACACACACACACACACACACGCACACGCACACACACACACACAAACTACTTGCCCTGGCTGTCCTGATGGTATTACACATTGACCTTTAAGCAAAGGAATAAATTATTTAACACTCTTGTTGGTGAGTCTGCTACCCGATTAAATCTAAGGTTATATTCTGAGAGCCCTTCAGTTAACCTGCAGAGTGGAGGAGAAACAAGCAGTGCAAGAAGGAAAGAGAGACGGGAAGAAAGATGAGGGGAAGTGAAACCACCCTTGTTTTCCAGGCATCCCTTCCTTTCTCAGGTTGTCTGTTTGTGTTCATTAGGCATAATAGGGATCCTAGAAAAACAGATCACCGAGCTTAACTAAATAATCCTGGCCGTACATTCCTGGCATTGGCCTCTCATTAAAGACCCCGGCCCCGTCACTGGCCTGCTCGTTTTTCAGCCTGCGATGTTGGATCAGTGGTAGCTGTTTTCCCCAGGAAGGAGAGACCCTGCTGTGAGCGTTCAGCCTCTGAGGTACGGCTGTAGGCCAGCTGGGATACGACACTCACGCCCACCCTCTCTGAGCCTTGAACCGGAGCACGCACAAAGTAAAATACATTCTCCTACCTCCACCATCTACCTCCATACACGCTGCCGGAAACAGCCGGCCATAATAATTGGCACTTTCATCACTGTCAACATTAGTCTTGGTGAGGGGGGCTAATATGGGCGAATGTTGTTTTTTCATGTGCAAATCGTAAAGGAGAAAGTATAACACGGAGAGAAAGAAAGAGAAAGGAATAGAAAGAGTGGGGAGTTTTAAAGAGTCTGATTTATATCCCCACCCTGGGAATGGATCGTTTCAGCCATAATTAAGAGTGATACAGTTACTATCGCACAGAGACGCCATTCAAAGGCAGCAGCCATCTGCTTGTGTTTTACACCCCCGGCCCTGTGATTTACACCGGTGTTGGCTGGTACGACAACAAGTGCCCTGGAGGACAGATGGGGATAGAAGGAGTGCAAAGTTGTAATACTTTGTTCCTGAAGCCAACATGCTGCCTATGGTTTGAGACACAGTGCCAAGGGGATGCCAAGAGTGTCTATACCTCAGTTTTGTTACAGTGAAAACACCGTCTCCAGACCAGGACGCTGGAACCGATCTATTGTTGGCATGGTGTTCTTCATGAAGCCAGTAGGAGTGCTAAGCACAGCGGGTCAGTGGATGGACTTGACCTGACATGCAGGAGGATCAGCTGCAACTAGTGGCAATACAAAATGCCAAAGAGAGTATTTGGTAGTTTTTGTTTTTCGTCTTAAAAAGGACGTCACGACAGAGATATCGTGGAAAGCAATGTCAAGATTGGACACAGATTACTGATCAATCCAGCCGCTTCAGTGTTTACAATGGCTGCGGGTCCAGCTTGTGTTGAATGTGAGACAGTTCTCAGGGAAAGGACACCACTGCCTGCCAGGGTCAACAGATCGGCAGGTGGAAGCGGCAGCGCCGACGTGGTTCCAGTACACGTCTACATCACCGCACCTCCATTTATTTATGAACACGCTGTGAGCCAAAGTAGCCTTATAAAACATCTGATTAATCTGCCACGTGCAACTTAAAAGGGGATTGAAGTAGTTTTCACATTCTGTATAACAGAGAACTTTCTTGGAATTTATCTTGAGCTTATGACTTACTATGATTTAAAATATAAGTACCTTATCAAACCTTATTGACAAGTTTCCTGAGCGATGATTTTCATGAACTCTGTGTTTTGATGGATGCCAAATACCTTCACTGTAAGCATACTTAGAATAATAATTGCATGATTCCTCACAGCATGCAGGTTTCAGTCTCTAAGTAAGAGAGCACGCTGTGATGGATTCTGAACATTTGTCTCTGAGATACTAGCAGCGCGAGCGTCTTTATTTGGTACTCAATCAATTCTACTTCTCAATATCTTTGTGTTGATCGGTGCGTGTGCTGTCACTCCTCCTGGATCCGTGTGTGATGACGTTGTCATTACTTTGAGTGAATTTGAGCTTAAAGGTGTTTTATTAAAGAGAGTGTGTGAAATCCAAAATGGTCATACATTGTCATATTGTTACTCATGACAGGATAAATATATGCTTACATTACATTGTACAGGAATTATACTATATTTAAATGACTCCTTTTTGACTGGGGACCCCCTGGAACCCCTCAAGGACCCCGGACCCAAAGTTGAGATCCACTGCTATAGACATCAGTCAAATCCACACGTCGGTCTAAACTCTTCACCAGATTCTTTTGGGAACGCTGCTCATCACAACACTGATGGTAGACAGAGAGTTATTTAATGTTTTCTTGTGTGTGTGTGTGTGTGTGTGTTGCAGGTGGGGAGGACTTCATACTGAGGATTTTTCTGGCAGAGCCCAAATAAGAATTAAAAAACGCATTAAAAAACAATCTTCTGTCCCGCCATCGTGACAGCGGTGCTGTCTGGCTGAGGCACCTGCAGCGCCTGATGGATGGCCTGAGTTATGCATTTGAAAATACAAGTGTGTAAATTTATTTTGTAGCTGTCTGCATCTGGCTAACAACGTTAACAGCTGCAGCCAAGAGAACAAGCGCTGTACAATAAGCACAGACTGGGGTTGTTCGTCAACACTTAGCAGTAAAATCATAAGCAACGTCCGTACAGAAGACACACTGGAACAGGAGACCAACTCACCTTCACATGAGGTTTGGACAGCAGCTTGAGAAGCTCTTTGATTTCTCCATTAGCCGATTTTCCTTGTAGCTCTTCAGACAACTGCGGAAGAAGAGACAGAGTTTGTTCACACAAAAGCATTTACAGTAAAACAGCAACATGAGTATGTTTGAGTGTGGCCACGCAGAGCGGCTGTAAAGACTTTTGCCTAACGATGGAGGTGTAAACCCGGTCTGAAGGGCTTCTCCTTATGACAGTCTGGGGTCGAACCATCACCACTGCCTGAGATTATCAAAAGGAACCAGACTACAAAATTGCATCTGAGTATGGTGAAAGGAAGTGAAATTAATCCACAGATCATTTCAAATTAATTAATTTATAACGCAATTCAAATCATCAATTAAAGCATCTTTTCAAACCTTTTGTTACGTGAGGATCAACAGATATCATAAAGTCTTGTATGCAGTGTGGAGTGTGTAACAGACACAACTGTATACTGAAGGGCAGATGTTGGGGTTATACCACTATCAGATGGTCCCCAAGCAACAAGGGTCCATCACCTGGGAGAAGCAATACTGTGCTAAATGAGGCTCATCTCTAATGGGGGGGTGAGGTCACATCCTGTCAGGGGGGTTGAACTTTGCTGTTGTTGTCACCATTTCTATTAACTTTACTATTTTACTTGGATCATATCTTGATGAAATTCTCACAAACAAAAGAATTCATTCCATTTCTCCTAACAAGTCGGGCTTTGGGAGCGATGAGCCTTGGACGGAGCTGGGCTGAATTCATGATGAATGACTGGTAGCTGTGAGAGTGCCTCTGCTTCCAAAGCTCAGGCCATGCTCCTCTGTCTGCGCTCTGATTTATGGAGGATCCTTCTGGATGTGGTGTGAGTGTGGAGAGAAATAGCAAGCTGTCACACACAAAGAGCTGCCTGTACTGGAGCTAATGTCGACAACACAGCCAGGGTCAGTGTTGGAGGTGTCTGCACGTGTTTCTAGGTGGTAGTGAGAGCAGAGACAGCGACGGATGGAGACTATCACACACGCAGTCATACATGAGATTAGAGATTAGACAAGTGTTACTAGGTATAAACATAAGGAGAGTGTGACCTTGTTTGTAATAGGTGAGGAATGTTAACACCACAACATCCTCTTGTCTTTATGTAGCTCCGTTCAGTGGACTTCAACGTGTCAGAGGTTTCCATCTGAACACTATTGCATTAAGCATCTTGCATTTTCATGCACTTTATTTAAGTTACGTCATTCTGATCTGTATGCTGTAATCCATTTACGTCCGTCTTCTCTTTATATGAAACCAGAAGAGGGAGGAGGAGGAGGAGGAGGGAAGTTTTCCTTCAGTTTCATTTATCTAAATTCATCACTGATAAATTCACAATTCAAATCATTAATAATAAAAACATCCCATCATTTTAATAGGACAGTTCCATAATGTCTGTACACATTATGAATGTTAGCGTGAAGCAGTGCAGCAAAGAACCATGAAGACACTCGTTAATTTTCTGATGACTTGCTTGTCATCACAGAACAGATTATCTGAGCAAGGAAACCTCCCCGAAATGTGGTGTGCTGCTCTCCGTGTGGCGCTCAGATGATGACAGGGGTAGGAAAAACCTACAGTTTGTTTGACTAACGACCCCCATGGTGCAGGAATAAGGCACAGAGGTGATGCAGAGGTAAAGGCAGGGGGCTGAGGGTTAAATTGGGGTTAGGGAGGATGCTATGTCACTTTACCCAAAGACAGGAACATGTGCTTTAGACTGGGGGTGCTTTTCATTATTTCCATTAGTTTTGATCCCCCAAGGGAGAGAGCCCAGACTAATGAATAGACACAGTGGTCAAGGTTACTCCAGCTGAACCTCGATCAACTTTGCATTACATCACTTTCTGGAATATCAACAGATCCAATCTGAAAGAGAAAGGTCAGAGGAAATAAGAAGGAGAGGAGAAAGAACTGAGAGCTCAGAAGAACAAAGGCAGAGATAAAGAAGATACACAAGTCAAGACAGGTAGAGAAGGAGAGGAGTCTGGGTAAGGGTCCTTTAGGGAGGTAAGATGCTCCGATACAGCGTCATCCATCATTTCATCGCTAAACAGCCAGGGAGGGAGACAGAGAGAGATAAAGGACTGTAAATTTCCAGTCCCTCGTGTTGTCCTATTAAAGCACCTTGTCCCATAACTCAGCATGGAGGACAGATGGGACATGTCTGACAACACACTCGGCTCTCTACTCTCGTGCTTCGCAGTTAGAGTCACATTTTCCATCGTCAGACCTTCAGAGAAAGAGAGGGCAAAGAATGATGCTGGCCTCCTCTGAGACGGTGTGTATTTCATTTGTTAAATGTCATGACATGCACTCCAGTGTTTAGATAAGTTTGATCCCAGCATGTCAGTCTACAGCTTGACTTTGACCCTGAACACCTCAGGGCTTGTGATAAAAGGGTTTGTAATAAAAGCCATCAAAAGGAATTAGAAACAGTAAATTTATTGTTCAATACTCAGCAAGTTGGTTTCCTCCATTTTATCTGATGGAGGTGCTACACTGCAGTGGATCATCAATACACAGGTTACCTTCAGTAATTCCTATTTATAATTAGCACTTTCATTCATTTTGACAGTTACACATGAAAACATTTATTTTGTTTCATTGCATGTGTTCCAATCAAAACAATAAAAACTAAAAACTGTCTCTCAACCCATAATAACACGAATGAATGAATTCAAAAACTTTCTTTTGTCCTTCTTATTTTGGCATTTCTTTCTCTGGCCACTCTCTCCCTCTCTCTGTTTGGCAGTCTCTTGCCCATTACCAGTTGTAGGTCTGGAACGCAGACCAGTGCTCTCTGATGGCATCTACTGGTCTCTCCTTGTAACAGCAGGTCTATGGTTTGGGGAAGCTGGCCACAGGAGGAGATGGGTGCTTTGATGGGTGAAAGACACGTGTGGATATGCTTGGTGTGAGTTCAAACGATGGACTCTCATCAGGAACAGTGGGATGATTGACAGCTCACATTGAGGTGGTTCGTGTGTGAGGCAGATTTGCCTGTCTTGATAAATATAATGCTGGACTCAACAAGGGGCAAGGACTCTTCTATTTCTGTGTGTGCACTAAAGAGAAACTGTGCGTGCAGTAATGTGTATGTACAACCATAACATTGTTTGTGAGTCAGCCACCGAGATGTCTTCATAAGTATGTAATCCGGCTCCTGTCCCGGAGCCGGGTATTGATTGTGTTTCAGGCAGTGTTGGTTTGCTGCAGCAGTGGTAGTCACCTGCTGTGTGTGCTAGACAGTGCAGCCAGGGGCAGACAGGGGTTACAGTGTCATTTTATGTTAGGCAGTAAATTAAGCCTCCATTACCTGAAACTCAAGCCCAAAATGAATTTCATCTAACTGTATATCTCTCCCCTTGCGCTTCAGTCCTCAGCAACCACTTCAATAGTGTTCATTTGGAGTGGCGATGCGGGTGAAAAACAATCCGCTTTAAAAATACACTGCAACGCTCCGGGTTGGGAATTTTCCTTTTTTTTTTCCTTAAGCCAGGGAAAGGAGACTCAAACCTGCGGTTTGCTGAGAGAGGCTTTGATACACCATTTCTGGGCTCTCTCCCGATACCTGATAATCCCGGGGAGACGGTTTGCGGGGCATTTACCAGGAAGCACAAATTTGAAAGTCTGTAATTTGAAAAGAGGAATAAGAAAGAAAATGTGGACGCGTGAGGGAAGATGAAGGCTGACAGTTGGGGGTCCACTGAACAGTCGATGGCTTGTTGCTGCAAACGTGGGGAAGTGCAGACTGCAGAGAGAGAAACAGAAGGGATCTTTCCCACTCTGTTGGCTGCTTTGATTTTTCTGGAATTCGTCTTATGGTGTTATCTGGTCAGTTGCTCCTTGCCAGAAGTAAAAGTAGGCTATGACAAAATACAGAGAAAAAAGAAGCAATAAAACCTTTATTTGAGAATATACAGATTCAAGTTTTGGCTCCTACCAGGCAACTTGTGGCCTGTAAGGTCAGGAAAACCACTCTGGGGCATAGCACGTCATGTCTTCTCTTTCTCTCTCTTTCCTTTCTCTCGTCTTTCTCTTGACTCAGTACTAATTATGATGATGTATGGCTGTGGGCTCTTTAGAAGGGGTGGACGAGTCGGAGGCATTTTGATTACAATAAACAGAGCTGGGGATTTCAAACAAAACCACACACCAGCAAGAGGGCTTTTCCTCCTCTCCGCTAGGCATGCCAGGGTGGTTTACACAGGTGTGGGTTTGTGCACATGTGGATGTGAGCAGTACACATACATGCACATGACTTTCAATAAATATTGCAGATGACCAATACAGTAACAAATGTCAGGAGGTGGACATTTACTAAATAAATCAGACCGAATATATCATATAGAGTGGCAGGACCAATGGAAGAAAATCATCATCATCATCATCATCATCAGTGCGGTCATCAGTGGCCCTGATGAAGCTGTTATTGTCAGTGTGGCTTGCAGGATGGGACATGTCAATAACAGGTTGACTAATGGAAATGAACTGCAGCACATGTGATGCCGCTATGATTATTCCTCTCTTTTCTTCTAAATATTTACTGTGTTCTTTCTGCACTGACTTCTGTTTGCAGTTTGCCTGTTGCTCTCATCGGTCCTCCGATCGGTCTGTGTGTCAGCTTCAACTGAGATCTCATTGGTGGCCTTTCTATCCAGTTTCTGCTTCAAGAAAATGACCGGCCTTTGTCCCTGCTGTGCTGGCTTTTCAATTTCGTGGTGTATGGCTAGACGTTTGGGCAGAGAGCAGGCGGCAGGCAGAGCAATGGGTGTAGAGCAGGGATAGTGTTGTTGTAGCTGAGAGTGTCTGCAAACCCAGACAGAGAAACGGACAGTTCAGAGTTCACCCCAGGGTAAGAGGTTGATGAGGGCAAACACCGTAAGGCTACTGCACGTTACTGGAGGCTGTGTTTAGTGTCTGCGTCAGGGCCTTTGTGTGCGTGTGCGTGTGCGTGTGCGTGCGCGTGCGCGTGCGTGCGCGTGCGTGCGTGCGTGCGTGCGTGCGTGCGTGCGTGCGTGCGTGCGTGCGTGCGTGCGTGCCTCGATGTCTCCCTGGATTTGAGTATAAGCAAAGCTTGTCTGCTTGGCTCTCAAGTACAAACAGAACGGCAGACAGAACAGACAATGTATGTGTAAACAGTTGGCAAAGGGAAAACCTTCAATAAACGACCCCGGCAGTTTTGGATGTGTTCGGTGTCACAACACAACTACAACACTTTAGGAGACTCACTTCATGCGACAGAGCTGTAATGTTGTCCAACACTGGGATGGGTTTGCTTTCCTCATAGTGCTGCAGCCGTTCATGGATCTGAAATGACAAATTCGTTCATCAGTTGGTGAGAGGGACAGGAGGTCAACGTTGGACTGCGAGGGTCACTGTGACGTTCCCCTCAGCAGACACATACATGTGAGCAAGTACTGTACATACACACAAATGCCCTGTTCTGACCTGGCTTTAACATGCACCCTGAGTGAGCCCATCACAATTGGACAGCTGTAAGTACGCAGGTTCACACCTGGAATTGGAATGTGTCTCTGCATGCGTCCTGAGTGACCTCCTCAATTCCCCGCTCTAGATGCTAATAACCATGTACATCATTTGTTTTTAACTGAGGAGAGGGAGCAATGTATTTCCTATGCTGACTCTGACAAAATTAAAAGAAGAAGAAATTGAAAAGAACACAGACTGGGCCATGTTCCAGGCAACCGACATGCCCAAGACGTTGGAGGCAGCCATAATATATCTCAATCAGCTGAGAAGAAAAGAGCCTGAATCCGTAATCTGGATTTACACGTAATCAGGGTACCGGTCATAAACCCTGTTGGATTCATAATCCGTAACTTTACCAACAAACCTACGGCAGGCTGGTGCAGTACATGGTCTCCATTAGAAGTGAGCGGTTAAATTTTAATTATATCACAATATATCACAACTTCCTACCTCTGTAAAATGAACGAGGTACACAATGCTTGCCAAAGGCATCACATGTCACTGCTACACAATGCCTGAAAATCTAGAAAAGCCAATAGATATATTGCAAATCTGTCAACATGTTGAGTAATTTGGTTTTCCTGGGACAAGCCAAGAAAAAGACCAGTGTGTATTGTTTATATTTGTTGTAGTTTCCCACTGATCTCTATGAACAATTATCTGCAAACAAGGACTGCAGATGGCTGACGGTTTGTGGTTTATGGTAATAATTGATTTCTGACAGACAATGCATGGGAGAAACAACCCATTTGGTCTTAGCGTGTTATTTGTACATAGAGCAGGATATCTGTATATACAGTGGGTTACCTGTATATGGGAAAGCAATAGACGATCAGAAGTGGACATTTGGGATGTGTTCAAATACCAGGTGTGATCTCACAAAGTTAAAGCTGTCCACTTGTGATCGGATCCCTCTGGCTGCATGTTAAAGCCACGTCTGAACAGGGACAGCGAGCGTACACGTGAGGTCATATAGGCAGCAACATGAGGACATGCATGAAAACGTGTCCGTCCATAACATCTCCTACTTGCACAGACTCACAGTAGAATAAACAAGCAATCACACTTGTGAGACTCATTCAACCGAGCACAATGGAGTGTTTTTAAGTGTTTCAGCTGGCTTAGCCTCTTTACAAGCAATTCAGTTTTTCCGACATGCATTTGATATGCCCTAGTGGTCTGGTGAGGATTCCAAATCATTTCAACAGTCAAGTTGAATTGGCTAAACATTTCCTTATCAGCCTCAACGCTACCACTGCACAATGTTGAGAGGCGAGGCCGTATCTGTGGAGATTTACTGAAATGGAAAGTAGGCCCAACTCCTGTTAACGGTTTTAATATTTACACGCACAAAAACACATCATTACTGAAACACTGATATGTGAAGCAGAGATGGAATAATTTATACACAAGGCCACAAGCTTGCGCCCACGCACACACAGTTACATACACAGTCACACACTTGCTCCAGCCTACGCACAGACAGACACAAAGAACACTGCATCCATCATCTGTGATTTAAGAGTAGCTGTGCAGGAATGTATTGACAGGCTACAGGCTGCTGTCAGGTTCCATCAGGGAGCAGACGGAGACGACTCGCCTCGCAACAGCCACTCACAAGTGTCTCCTCAGCACAGCATGGCGAAGGGGAGCAAGGCAATAGGTCTGACTGATAGCTGGGCCCTGGGCCCGGATCTCCTGCCGGGTGTCCCAGAAAGCATTCCAGCACCATGGTGGAACAGAAGGCCCTCTGGCTGAGGAGAGAGTGAGCCCTTGGGTCAGCTTAACGTCTGCAGGGCCAAATCCACACATGCACACACGATCACTCACACGCTTCCACATGTGGACAGAATATCGCTTTGTGTGACTGAAAGCAACAAGAAAAGTAGTTTGCTTACTGTCACATTGTGAGCGGCTACGCATGCTGTATGCCATTAAAACATCTGTTTATTAAACATGATCTTTCCTTCTGACAGCACAAACTTTATTCTTTTCAGCTAAAAAGGCATTGTGGAGAGGCAACACGTACTGCTGAGTAAGAGAGTGACGAAGGCTGCACTGATGATGTTTGGAGAAGCTTTGATTAACAAAAAGAAGACAGTTTAATTTGAATTTTTGCAGAGGTCATCTGTTTTTGATAACTAGCAATACGAATGCATTGATGTCGGCATGCAAGCAGGACTGTCATGGGATTCTATTGAGAACAGTCTAACAGAACTACAGTATTTAATGCCCCTCTTATCCAATCCAAACTTCAGTCGGGCCGTTGAACTTAAACAGGTACATTTTACCGTTGTAGCCCAACTTGTGCACAGTCTCCCATGATAAATCATGTTTAGTAAGCACTGTGTGTGTTGGCCGAAAGACAAATCATGTTTCAAGGTCAGCTTAACAGTACATCTCTGCATAACGCTGATATTACTCGGCTATAAAACATGTTGCATTAGGCATGTCAGGGAGCTAATCTGACGCGACAGAGCAGGGCGGGGGTTCAGTTCAACTACACATTGTCCAAAACTGACCTGAGTACCCTTTGATAAGATGTCTTGGACATGAAGTGAGGTGAATGGTTGCAAAAAAGAAAACAAAATCAAGTGGGTTTGTAACAGCCTGGTTAGGAGCAGTGAGGATGGGACAGAGACAAACATCACTGGAGCTCAGAGTGGCGCTAACATGAGCCTGAGTTGAATACGTCGTACTGAGTTAAACTGCTGTCATTATGTTACATGTTTTATGGCATCAGATTTAAAACTGCCACTCTGCTGCAATTCCTGGAAATTTTCCTCATCATCTGTTTAATTTCACATAGCAACGTCATATTTGAATAGTTGCTCTCCACTGTTCATGAAGCCCCAACAACTCCATCCTGTGCTTGGACTGTTCTCCTACACCATACGGCTGTAAAATGACAGGCAGGCAGCTCCGGTTACTTCATCTGTCTGGATCATCTTTGTAAGAAAACATCTGAAATAAATGAGCGACATTGCCAGTGTCTTCAGCCCTCCAACATACCACAGTCTTAGTGACATCTGCTTAGGTAGTTGTTGCACCACTACCTCAACTTACTTAGTTACTGTGGAATTTCTCCTTTGGTTGGTGAGCAAATGCAAGATTGAAATACTTTTATTTGTAGATCAGGACATTGTCCAAGTGCCTGTCCATGACACAATATGTATTTTAGATCCATTACCCCGCTGTTGGTATGGCAAGTTCTTTGTCCTCTCAGTGAGGCAAAAGTGGTCCTGGCAAGCGTTAGAAGCTCCGGTGGACCTCAAAAAAAAGGAAAAGCAATGATTGTCTGTGTGCTGCAGCCCGAGGGTTTAGCTGAGACAGGTTGTGAAGATTATCTAAAGAAAAACGTAGTACTACCTGTTCGCAATGCAACGCTGAAGAGTCGTAATCAAAATGATCAAAACACCCAAGCAGGCTCAAAAATATGAATGAATATGGACCTTTACTCAAAGCTTTAAAAAAACATGCCACAAAGAAGCAGTGTGTGTCCCGACTCCACTGAGACCTCAGACTTAGTTATGTTTGCCTCCAGAAATACCCTGCAGACGTAAAACACACACAACACACAAGAAGAAAAAACTGACACAACACCTACATAATATTGAGTAAAAACCCCCGATGAGAACGGACTGGAACAAATTCATTGTCATCAGACAAACTTCTAAAAATCACTGTAACGTTTAAGGGTGAAAGCTCCTGGAGACCTCCAGAAACCTCTGTACGGGTAATTAAAGTCAGTTAAATCAAACTGTATTTATGGTCACTTCACGATCAAAGGGTGTGCAACAGCAAAACGAACAATGGCAGTCTGGAGCCTTAATTGTCATCATGGAGGTTTAGAGAAAGAAAAAAGCATGTCTCAAAATCACTAACCCAGACGCACTGAAGCAAGCAAAGTCTGGCACAGAGAGAGGGAGAGAGCATGCTGCAGACCAAGAGCTTGATAGATGGAGAGGTGTACTGATGGAAGGAGAAAGAGAGGTCTGGAGATCACAGGGCTGGATAGTGTTTCTGTTTCTGAGTCCTACAAGGAGGCTCAAAGCCTCTGGATATTGTCCACTGCCCAGAAAACTTCATGTCGAACTGGTTCGGGTTGACAATCATTCTCCTGCTGCTGTTGCTATATCTACCCACCGAAGCGGATCCAGTATCAGGCCTCAGTTAATCCACCCGGGTCCGATCTCTTGGTCTGATCCAGAACACCTTGTCAAGACGCAGTGGCCTGGTAGACAAGACCCGATTTGGGAGACGGGAAAGGAGGATTTCAGACGTGTGTGCAGGGTTGCAACAGAAATAGCTTTGAGATGATATGTTTACTCAAGAAGCAGTGATGGAAAAGTTGAGATTCAGCTTCTTCTTTTTTTTCTCCTGTCACAGTAGGTCAGTTTACAATGGCATCATGTCCTGGACGTTGTGCTGTGGCTTGGGAACAATCCTGCAGATGACTCTACTATTCTCCTTCAGACTTCCGTTCAACACAATCACCAAGGAGAAGACACTACAACAAATGACAGCATCCTGTCGACACAGGCTACGAAAAGTACACAAGGGCAGCAGGTTTAACAATACTTCCTAATGGATTTACCATACTACGATTTCTTAGGATTTCAGCCGATGTCTGTCATTACCAATATCTACGGAGGAGGACCATTCGGTAAAACCTACACTCTCAACCAGTCAATTCTTTATAAACAGTGTTGCCAATCGCAGTGAGGCATGACAACAATCTCAGCAAGTGGAAAGACGTGCATTCAAATTGTTGTTTGTAGGGTATAAGAGTGTCTGAAATCTAAGACACGAGTTTGAAGGCCTCATTTCTTCATATCACCTTATTGTCCTTCTGCTGAAATCAACCATAAATGTTTCTCTTGGCAAGAACATGCCTTATTGCACCGGTAATTGTACTGAAATACAGTCCTAGTATTCTGTTAGTATGCATCCCTTAGTCTGGGCAAAATAAATACAAGTATTGTGCTGCACCCACAACAAGTGCAATGAGAGGCTTGATGACTCTACAAGTCATGGGTATGATCACATTGTGGAGCTGAGAATTCAGACAAACACAAGCACAACAAGCACATTTCTTTGACCGAGACTTCAGACACAGAGGTCTGGTTCCTGAGCTTGTCTCACTTGTTGTGGAAAAGGCCTGGAGAATGTGACAGCTAATTAAGCAGTGGCAGTAGATCCCATAGACGAGAGAGAGCAGGGCAGCAAGCCAAGTGTTCATGACAGCCATATTATTTAGACAGCTCCATGGAAGCCATGGATTCTGCAATGTGCAGTACATAATCACATTTGTGCCTATGAAGACAATCCTGAGACAAATCCCCTTTGTTTCAGCATCTGAATGCACAAAGAAGAAAAATATCGTCAGCATCATGAGTTCAGAAAGTCTCAATATATCCAGGATATCTTCAAGTAGTTC
>CAAKHC010008484.1:5418-15606 GCA_901007825.1 Macroramphosus scolopax | reverse complement strand
CCCTCTCTCTCTCTCTCTCTCTCTCTCTCTCTCTCTCTCTCTCTCTCTCTCTCTCTCTCTCTCTCTCTCTCTCTATGTCTCTCTCCCTTTCTTGCACTGATGACATGAGATATCTTAATTCTAACAATATTATCTGACAGTATTTTGAGTCCATCCCTAAAAAATCTTGTATTTACAGGGAACACTATGATCAACAATGCACCTCCCTTCACAACCAGGAGGAAATAAAAGCCTCGTTCTGACATCCAAGAGATATGAATGTCTTCTTCCTCCCTCCTCTCCCTCTCTTACATCCCTCTTGTCACTCTCTATACATATCTCCCTTCTTTTCATCTTCATCAACCCAGCGAAATGTCTCATATTGTTGAGTGGCAGTGACACTGATGTGCAGACCGGATTCCCGCATGTCAGCGTGAGTGTACCATTGTGTGAGAGGCAGAGAGGGGGGGGGGGAGGATGTGAGGATGATGATGAATAAGACTCGGGAGAGGAAGGAGAGAATTACCTCTGAGCACGAGGGAGGGAAATATAGACGGAGTTGAAAAAAGAGAAGTGAAGAGAGAAGGAGTGATAAGACAAATCGAGATAAGTGAGAAGGGGAAGAAAAGGGGGTTGGAAAGGAGGTACGGAATTAGGAAGGATGGGGGGGAGAGGAACCGGAGCCAAGAGAGAGAGGAGGAGAAGTACCCCTGTCCGAGGTGTGAGCACGTCTCTCGATTCCCAAGTTGTTCTGGGCGGCGAGAGAGAGAAGAGGATGGGAAGAGAGTCGGACCGGCTATAATCGGGCTTTCTGTGGCGTGTGCACGTTTCACGAATCCCATGTTGGTTTTTGGCTCTGGGCAACAAATTGAGGGTAAAACTAGCAGCGGAGATTGAGGAATGAAAAATGTAAGATAATATTCAGAGCCGTTCCCCACGGAAACCTTTTCTGATTCACAGACGAGAGCAGGAGGGCGAGTGAAACACTGGAGAGGAGCGAAGGAGAGGAGAGATGAAGCTGCAGGGAGGCAGGGGACTCGGAGAGGACGACGGAGGAAGGTTATTAGAGTTTTTAATCATTGTTTTGAATAGATGCAGCGATTCATCAGACGCACATCACGTATGTCTGCCATCGGACAGATAAGATGATTAATATAAAGGTTGTTTTGTGAATTTATATGATGAGTTTGAGCTCATTTATAAAAAATAAAAAAAATAAGTGACAAAAAAAATTATCGGCCAAATTTCAATCTGAATCGGTCTAAAATTTTTTATTTTTATTTTGTTAATTTTACAGTCAGATGTTTTCAAAGCAGGTTTGCTAGTGTTTATTTCTTTTGAGAAAGTTTGAATACTTTTAGTCTTTCTTTCTAATCTCTGGTTTAAGTATTAAGAGAGAATGTAACAGGAGAGAGGATGAAGACCAAGATGGAAAAAGGGAGCGACGTTGGTAAGAGGCAAAAAAACCCAAAATAAGCCACCGCACGTTTGTTGCTGCCTTAATCAATGCTAATTAGCTGGAAACTCGTGGCCCTTTATTCTCTTCTGCATCCAAATAAAACGGGTTTGCCAAAGGTTTTTCCAAACTGACGGCTCCAGACGGAGTTGTGACATCAAACCCAATATGGTGAGGGACAAAAGTTCCAACTTGAGGGGGCTTGTGAGGACACCGGCCGGGTTTGCATCGGGCCGTAATGAGTCCCTGCAGTCGGTCCTCTCTCCTCATAAACTATTCATGTCCAGGAGGCGAGTCGGGTTGCGCCGTCCTAATGTCAAGTTTGCTTTCCCACCCGACCTTTGCAGCACTTGTTGAGCACTCTGACAAACCTGCTGGTATATGAAGTGATCCTGCATCACACATGTCAACACACCTGGATGAGTCCAAAACCAACCGTCGAACCAGTTGCCATGGCAACCCTCTTATATAGTATCTCATCTCTCCATCTCCCGTATACTTTGCTCCCATTTGCCTCAATGGCATCAGGGATGAGTTCCATTTAGTTTCTCTTCTCGCCGGCGGCCATGTCACCTGCCTTCACTGCAGGTTTCCTCCGTCGTGTGCGCAGCTCCAGAGTTGGACCGGCTCTGACCTTTTGTCCTGCGTGTCCGTCCATGGGCGACATCAGACATCACAGGAAACTGCTGGCTCATGTATCGGAACTGCTGAGTCATCACAGGATATGGATCATTTACTGATAATAACATTCTTTATAGCCCAATTATGACTTTGCATGTTCTGTTCTCCTTTTTCTCGCCGCTCTCTTCCTCCCCTCTGCTTCGCTCTCTCCTCGTCCCGACGACGGCCGTCCTGCTCCTTCTCCGCTTGCATTAGAGTTCTAAATGAAAATCTACGGCGACGATAACGAGGATTTATGCCGAGCGCAAGCGGTCACCTGATAGTTCAGGTCATTTAGAGACACTTTGGCCTGTCGTTGACCTACAGGTGACTGACACACACACACACATCACCTCAGACGATATTACATTGACTGACATCGACCTCCTGGAACTTCAAACATCATATACAAGTAATATTTATTGAAAAACTCTTGGAGAAGATTTCACTGTTACACACATCTCATTGATGATTGAGGGTAGAAGATTCGTACGTCAGGAGTGATTCCATTATTTAGCATTACCAAGATCTTATAATGTTGATACAGTTACTGGGAGAGTAAGAGAGACCATGAAAGGACCGGCTGGTTTCAGGATCAGACTGTTTGTGACACTCTGGGGTTAAAATCTGCCACCGACTTTAGTCACAAGTCCTCGTGTCTCGTGTTTTACCGGATGTCTTCCGAAAACAATAATTATCAACTTCTGTCACGAGAGAACATTTCATTCCCTTCACAACTGTGTCTGGCACAAGTCTGATGCTTCAGTTTTGACATCCTCTCACCACAGAAACTCATGTCTAGACAAAAAAAAACCTCCCATTAGTCGTCACCAGCATGCGGAGGTTGTCTCAATGTGGCACCATAAACGCCTCTGCAACGAATCATCACTCAACCTTGTAACCTCAGGATTAACCGCTCCCTTAAATGATGCAAAACATCATTTGAATTACCGGTTCACACAATAATATAACTCCACTGACCTGAGTCATAAAGTGGCGGCAGTATATTTAAGAGATAATTAACGGCCGACTGCGGGTGATGAATATTCACAGACGTGAATTCACTCTTTCCCATGTCCAGAGAAATTAACTTAAATACAAGTTAGGATTATTTACCGTCAGCTAGGCAGGGAATATAAATAATTTAGAAATGATTTATAATCCTTTTGCAGATGTATAATTGTTGCTGCACATATATTTAGGAACTGTTATGCAGGATTTATGCAGGTGTACAAAGGTGGTGTGTTCAAATAAACACGTCCTCAAGCTATCACTTGGCCTTTTTTAGCGTTAGCGGATTTTTCTCCAAATTAGAAGAAAAAAAAAGTAATGATGATGTGCGTGGGGGCGTTGAAGAATTCCACAAGGCACCATTAAATATGAAGAGGAAAAAAAAAGAAAAGGCAACTGTCTCTCCAATTAGCAGGAGAAAGCCGATATTCTTGCCTTTTCCTCCCTCTTACTCTGGAGGGTTAAGAGGTTCACGAAAATGTATGATTAGATAATAGAGCGATGAGGAGAGAGAGAGAGAGGAGAGATGGAGAATGATAAAAAAAAAAAAGAAGAAGCAAGGGTAAAAGGGTACAGCTGCATTTGTCAGCCTGGTGTGAAGAACTCAATATAATAGATTAATTCAATTGTTGGCCCCCGAGATTATTGTGGTGTAGCCAGAATATTTAACAAAATGTCCCAAAGTATTTAACAACACTGAGAGGTGTCTGTCACTATTCATGCACAGCATATCTCCACCTTTTCTCTTGACGACCCACCAAAACCTTTAGAAAACGTAGTTACAACATATGAAACGACGATTAGATGAAACTCACTAATACGAAATGATTTCCTGCAAGCAGACGCTTAAAACAACAATTAAGGTGTAAAGTGCAAAGCAGCAACTTGAGGAAATCAATGCCTTAATGAATGAAATCAACCGGCTCATTAACAACGTGATTATCATATTAAATCCTTTAATCTAAGAAAAGTCATTGTTTTTTAAAAAATTACAGTCATAGCCGCTAATTTATGTGTTTTCCAAGTAACTCTTCTCTTCTGTTCTGTTCCTCCAACGGTGGTGCATAAACTGCAAAGAGAGGGAAAATATGTTGTTTTGTAAAAACAACAACTTTTTTTTTTCTTTTTTTTTCGTGTGTCTGTGAGAACATCAGTGAATTTGTATTCATAATTACTCCGGGTGCTTTTAGAACCGCTAATGGATCCTCAATGGAAGTTTCTCTAAGTGCAGTAAAGAGCGGAATCCTAATGTGTGTGTGTGTGTGTGTGTGTGTGATGTATCTGGCCACACACACACACACACAGTAACCGACAAGCAGAAAGTATTGAACAAGGGGGGGAGTGGAGGAGAACCAGAGAGGGAAAGAGAGATGCCCTAATTGCAAAATGCAGTTGTTCATCCTGAATTACTGAAACACCCGAATCACTTATCACTAATTACACTTCTGTCTGTCTGACTAGCTGGCTGTATGTGTTTTGGCTGATAGGCTGAATGGGTAATTTACTATCCGGCTTGCTGGGAAACCGTGCAGCAGGTTGTTTTGCTGGCCGACCGGTTGGCACGCTGACAAGCTGCATAATTGGATGACTGACCAACTGGCTCGCGAGCCAGCTGATTGACTGGGTGACTGACTTATTGACTTGCCAACTAACCGTCTGTTTGATTAATCTCATCTCGCGCCGGCCCCGACTCTGTATTCAGTAATACCCGGCTCTCTGCAATGAGAGCGCAAACATTGTCACTCTGACAGCTGAATGGATGCATGTGAAGGGCGTAATGGAGGGTTGGGTGGGGGTGGATGGGTGGTGGGGGGGTGGGGGTGGTGCTCTGCACTAATAAGTTGAAATGCAATGAGAAAATGGAGAAGAATATTTGATTTCCTGCTGCGGCAGTGCGAGTGGCATAATGTGCATTATCAATAACAGAGCGATAACAATGACGTGATTAAGAAGGAGGGTAATTATTAATTATAAATTGCTGCAGACTGTTTTTGTGCAGACAGTGACCACATAACCCTCCGACTACAATCAAATCTGCAGTGGATCTGAAACTAGATTACAGTAAATCAGACCCATATAACACTTTGAAGACGCCATTACTGTCTTGCCTTTCCTCTGAGGAACTGCAGAGTATGTTTTTGCACAGTTTTCAAAAGTGAAAAAAAAACTTGATAAGCAGATTAAATCGCTGGTTCGATGAACCCGGTGCAGCCCAGGACGAGCAGCTGTGATTCCACATGACAGACGTGTCAAATTTCTATCACATGTTGAAGCATCAGGTGTCACCAAATAAGTCAGAGGATGGTGTCCTTTGTTTCTTTTTCCAAAACCAAAGCACAAGCAAGGTCGTAAGGAAATGATGAAGCATGAATCATCTGCTCTCACATAAGCTACAGTCATTAGCATAACTAACTTAGAAAGCTTTTATATGATGGCTCTATTTTATATATTTCTTCTAAAAGCTATTACAGGGTGTGTCTCCTTCACGGTTTTATTTCATCACATTTCTTTTACATGGTAGCGTCTTATTTTGAAATTTTGGCAGGATGTATAATTTTGATAGACCCTCAAAAGCATTTATTACTTCATCCATAGCCCGGCGGGTTAACCCTTTAATGCATGAAGTATGACGACCTCTGTCTACCTGTCTACCTGTCTGTCCGTCTGTCTGTCTGTCTGTCTGTCTGTCTGCATTTTAGTAGGATACTTCAAAATAAAAGCACAGATATTTTTCCTTGTTGGAGGTCTGCGCTCTCGTGCATCTCAAGCTCATACACGTATGTTCAATTTTTTTCTAATGTCGTTAGCAGTCATTTTCGGGGATGCTATGAAAGCAAGCAAATTACATGCAGATACGAAACACATGTACTCGTATGCAAGTACACACACCCACACACACACACACACACACACACACACAGACACTCTCTGAGCGGATTTCGGAGGAATTCAGATTGATGCAGTGTTTGAAGAAGTCCAGATGGTGTGTGTGTTAAACAGCGCTCCCCGCAGAGAAGCTCACACACAAACAAGCACGAGTTAACACGCCCAGTAAACAAACATTATCATATATCTTTGTTCAGCTGGCTGCAAATTAGTTCCTCAAGGACTTCATTCAAATGTTTTGCCAAATGATATTTTCTACACATCTTAAAAGAGGCTGCAGCGTTTTTGTTGTGGTGTCTATAAGTAACTGCAGGAGAAGTAGAAAGAAAAAAGGAAAAAGGGGGGGGCGGGGGGGGGGGGGGGGGACCACACATATTTACTGATGTAAAAAACCATACAGATTTTAGCTTTTATGGCGAATTGACTCCATATTTCAAAATGTTTAATTCTCGTCCCGCCGTAAACGCAGCGAACGTTGATGTATCGGCGGCAGTCAAATAAATGAAGTCTCAGTTTGCCCGATTTCAGAAGGAGCCGTAAAACACGTGCACCGACGAATTCCAATGTTTTTAAAGAAAGAAGTGCTTTTATGGACCAGGAGCTCACAAACATCGTGGTCACACCATGTGGTCTGGTTAACAGGTCCAACAACTTCAGACAACCTCTGCCGGACTGATTTATTGCGGGTTCTCCACCTTGTTGCTGCGCACGCTGTCGGCAGCAATGAATGCTGGGAGAGGGGAAACGGCCTGCCTTGATCCAAGTTTGTACAGCTGCTGCATCGCGGATGTTAGAGAAAATCCCTTTGCAATCCACTAGACACTAATTCCGAGCAACACTCACGGCTGCGCCCGTCTGTTGTCTGTTGACATCAGACGTACGCGACAGATGAGCTCTGATCATTCATGACTTTCACATTATGCAGTTTTCATGATGATGATATTGTCAGTCGGCACCTTTCGCCAAACGTATAAAACACGTGTTTGCGAGCGATTCATGAATAAAGCAGACGACAGATGTTAAACCGCGAGGAAAAGACGAGATAAACGAGTGATTTGTGAGCGTCTGCGTTGCACAAACTTGGTTTCTCTATTAGTTTGGGTGTATATCCCGTGTGTACCCTCGTATACGATGAATACTGACCCACAGGCCTCCAGCTGTGCGGCTCTCTGGATAAGCAGAAGGTGCGTCGGCCTCCTGCTGAGGAGCTCCGCCTGCCTGCGTCTGCACAAGTTATGCTTGACGAGTTCAAACTAATTTGCTGCTCATTTTTCAAATTAAGCAGATATTCAAGGAACACACCGCCGGCTCGTCACGAATCCTGTAGGTGGAGTGTTGTTTTACGGAATTAGCATATAGAGCAAATTAGACACCAAGAGGTTTCTTAATCTGTAACTCAAATCTACGAGTTTTCCCAAACTTGCGAAAGTCGGATGGATTAAGGAGAGGGATGAAATGAGAGACGGCAAGAGTGAGATGCAGATCAGATCATTGTTTTATACGAGGGAGGGAATAAAGAACTCAGACAGAGGAGGGCGAGACAAGACAAGATCCACCAATGAGATGAATTAATTATGCAATTTATGTGTGAGAGAAAAAACTAAAAATTCTCTTAATATTAACATTTTTTATCATATAGAATTAAAACTCTTTATCCTTCTACACTCACACTGATGCTGCCAACAGGCATATCTGGTTACTTCATAATAAAACTCTATGACTCTCCATTATAATCCTGCTGGTTGATGTCAAGCAAAAAAAGGTCCCAACAGGCTCTTACGTCCTGAAGATATTAATAAGGAGTGCTTCAGTCTCTTCAGCCTCAAACTGAATAACAATGCCAAAACATATACGGCGTAATAAAAACTTAAGATGAAATCAAATAAAACCCTCGCCAGAGTTTCCTACGTGTCGTTTGCGCTCGCAGCAGTGTGACTGATTCAGTCGGAGGACGATCGGCTTGAGCGAAGCTTAGCATGGCATGTTGCTAACTTGCAAAGGGCTTACGGCTCATTGTTAACAGGTGGGACGCCGGCCCGGGAACTTCGGTTCTGCATTACGTCAATCACTCTGTGCACGCTGGCTTCCACAGATCGTCTGCAGGGCTGCGTGGACCCGGAACACGACGTCCGTACGGCGGCGGAGATGTAACGTGTTCGATGCAAGTTTTGATGTTGATCTTGAATTCGTAATTTCTTTTTAAGCACAGAAGGAGAAGAAAAAGCATCACTGGTATCCCACTATAAAGACTCTGACGCATTAAAGGATAAACACGCATCTTTGTCATGACTCGCCTTCATGTGGAAATGTCTTGTTAATCATTTCTAGCTGCCATGTGGCCGCGTCGGACTTGAACCTCTCGTCTGCATGTTTAGCATATGACGACTGCTTTCGATTATCGTTCCCCAGCCGCAACTCAAACCCCTCCCGGTCCCCCCCCCCCCCCCCACCCAACAAAAAGGCCACTAATTTGTCACAAACAAACAGACAAAACACACATGCAATCTGTTTGCCATCACATGTGATTTCAGCGCGGGAGAAACTCCCCGGCCGTGGAAGCCGCGGCAAAGAAAAAGACCGAGGGAGCGGGAGACAGGAGAAGTTAAACTGTCGATCATGGCGCAGACAAAAAGGCCAACAATGTTTGACGTAACAACAGACATATGTGTGGCGGTCGGGGAGAAACGATCATGTCATGGCTACTAGTTGGCAAAACGTCTCAGAAGATGAAAATGAGTGAAGTCTGGTCTTCGGGCTTGTTACACTGCTACAGTTTAATCCCTTCCATTTCGTTTGATGCGTAATTGGCTTTGGCCGGGGAGATGTTTAAATATTGAGGATCCAGGAGGGTTGCAGCCAGGACATACGTTTCTTTTTAAGTACAAGGAGTGAGGTGGGGACACATGGCTGCAGCTGCAGCTGCTGCCGAGGCTGCCGCTGCTCCGCTGACTGATGTTACAATCCAGTCCGTCGACTCTCTTTAAAACTGCTTTAACTGCGACTGGTGACAGCAGGAAGTGAACTCTGAACCTGCGAGCGCCACGCTTGACCAACGCAGCTGCAGTCACAAGCCTCCTTCGCTAAAAACAAGGCGTAATGATGCGTTCGCTGTCCTGCCAGTCACGCTGGACAAAACCTCCCTGTTGGTCAGGTCATCGTCAGTCGTACTGGTCGGGTCGTACTATTAGTGCGGATGACTAATAGTGGTCAATGGTGTCATCCTGGCTTCAAAAGAAACCCTTTCTAATGGCAATTTTAGCTGTATTATTAAATCTGCTTTTGAAATGTCAAAGCCGTACGATGTTTTTTACGAGTCTTGTAATTACCGTTAATGATCCTATTTGTGGCCGTCGCTGGTCTCACTACTTTGTGATTTTATCTGACCGTACTTGTTTGCTATGAAACCAAAACTTGATTAAGAATCTGCATCACTCATAAATACGACGCTTCAGGTAGAAAGACCTGAACATACGGAAACCTCGGTTTTCATAATCGAGAGATGTATCGATTCTTTAATTTCAAATTGTTCCCACGTATGAAATGACTCAAAGACAGAGGGGGTATTGCTTTAAAGAGAAAGACAAGAACATGATCGGTCACTCCTCGTCCCACCAGTGTGGTGGCAGAGAGAGAGAGAGAGAGAGAGAGAGAGAGAGAGAGAGAGAGAGAGAGAGAGAGACAGGAGGAGGTTGTTTTCCGACGTTTCACAGTAAAAAACCCTCTGAACAAAAAACTGACTGTACAAGTCATTAAGTTAAAACCCTCCACACACACACACACACACACACACACACACACACACACACAAAAACACAAACTTTGGGCCAGACCAGTTACCGCTCGTTAGTTGAGGTAATGTTTATGTAGCATTATGCCATCACTCACAAACACACACACACACAAACGGTTATCCGTCCGCTCAAACATGGGTGCTCGACAGTGGGAGGACAGACGGAGAAGAAAAAGAGGGGCGATCGAGGGAAACGCAGACAGAGAGAGAGAGAGGGAGATGTAAAGTTATATTTGAGTCAGATGTAATAGCTGTAATTATATTGGCGATATGGAAGGCCTGAGTCTGGGTCTGCTCTGCGTGTGTGCGTGTGTGTGTGTGCATGTGCGTGCGTGTGTGTGTGTGTGCGTGTGTGCGTGTGTGTGTGTGTGTCTTCACAGGCGTTTACCTATCCAACTTCCCCGGC
>CAAKHC010008483.1:18248-28734 GCA_901007825.1 Macroramphosus scolopax | reverse complement strand
TATGTATGACATGCCGACTGTACTGTACTGTACTGTACTGTACTGTACTGTACTGTACTGTACTGTACTGTACTGTACTGTAGTACACTGTACTGTACTGTACTGTACTGTACTGCACTGTACTGTACTGTACTGCAATGCACTGTATTGTACTGTACTGTACTGTACTGTAGTACACTGTACTCTACGCCTTCAGCCACACTCCTCTGTTTATTAGCTGTAATTTCTTTCTGTCATCGAGGGACTGAGGCTGGAAGGTTTTACTTTTCATTTAATCACATTAAAGCTCAGTGTGTGACGGCCAATGAGGCTGTGAATGATTAAAACCTCTGTGAGATTAAATCCAGGCTCTACTGATTTGATTTGTCATAAAAATGTCAAGATCAAAACAAATACAAATTTGATGCAAACAAACCTCAATTAAACAAGTAAAGAACACCTCAATCATTCGGCCTGTCAGTTATGCAGCTACAGACGTTATCATGCAGTAGACCAGCGACACCAGAGGCAGAAAGGAAGGAGAACAATATGCAACAAGACGTGTTCTGCGGCTGCAGACGATTCCTGAACTACGGTTTGAAACCATGCAGTCAGTTACAGCGGTAGATTAAAGCTCAGTATAATCAACGAGGAAACATAACAAAAAGACTGGAGCCACTTAAAGAAGCCAAAACATGTGTTTTTGTGAGTTGGTTAATCTCACACTCGTGCAAGGAAGTAATGAGGCTTTAACAATAGGATGCAATTAGCGTACATGTAACATTGTGCTGAAACTAGATTAAGAATAGAAGCGTTATGATCAGTTGTCTCAGTGCTTTTTTAGTTACATGAGTCAATCTTTTTGTTTGTCATATGTTCTGTGTGTTAAATAACTTTTCATCGCTGCAGATATTACTGCTGCCGTCTGCTATCTAATGCAATGAAAGATAAGAGCCTTTCTGAAAATCACGGGCAGCGCCGAGGTGGCCACAGAACACAAGAATTGTTTAATCATATTGTGCGACGGGGGAGAATTTGGTGGCGCTCTCACTTTATTTGCTACTCCATTCTGACGGATGGACACAGAGTACACTCCTGCACTCATGAGAGGCAACCTGCCATGGTTGAGTGTCACCCAGGAACCTGCTCAGAGGCCGTGACGGCTGCGGATTGTCACCGAGGCCCAACAGACGGTGAGACGGAACAGCAGGGCTCATGATCACACCGAGGCGCTGCCTTGTCACCACCTTACACCGCCCGCGTCCTCTCAAGCACTCACCTCTGAGAGCCACGCTCGCTTTCAACGCCATGCAAGTTTTGCAATAAAAGCTTTTTAATGTCATCCTTCCCCTCCTGTGCCTTATAAAAGTCTGTTTATTGAAACAGAAAAAAAAATGTATGAATTTTTCACAGCATGTTTCTTTAATGTTTTTGCATTCTGCACCTCAAATAGAAAATATATTGCTTTTGGACAATGTGTGTGACTGCAAAAGGCTTTTAGCACTAAAATAACAATCTGAACAATTGCCCTCTGTCGTGCTGAAAAAGCCTGAAGAAGACTGAGGGAGAAGAAAACACATGTCATCCGGAAAAGGAACGTATAGAGCTCCATTAAATGTCAGTCTGGAGATGGAAGAGGAAGAGAAATAAACACATTTAATCTCATATGCTGCTGCAATCCTTTCCCCCCCGATACCGTTTGGCAATTAAGAGCAAACAGACACCTTTCTTTTAGAAAGTTCAACACCTATCATGATTACCAGCTGATAAGTGGCGGATTTAATGCGTCCTCGCTTTCTGCTTAACAGAATATTAATGTAGCCTGTCATCCATGAGAATAACTCATTTACAAGCAAGCAGAGGAAGCTGAGGACTCAAACCTGGATGAGGTTTGTCGCCTTGCTCGTTTGATAACAAGCACTCGAGTGTATTTACAAGGCAGAGCGAGCAAGATAAGTCTGTGGTGTAATGACACTAAGCAGGCCAGGAATGTCTCTGCCTCTCGGTGTGTTGTTGCTCCTCTCCCTCCCACCGTTATCCCGCTCTTTGTCAGCGAGCTGTGTTTCTCCCTGCAGCCGCGCCGATGCAAAGCGTCGTATGTTACCGCTCACTAGTTTGAAGCCTTTTTATTCTTCACTCAACTCTGATCATAGTCGTGTGCTTATAGCTGACATCCCGTCCTCCCGGTGCACTCAGAGCAGAGGGAGCACTGTTGCTTATTCTCCATCCTGGCAGGAGAATGCACAACCATACTGACACGGCACTCAGATGGTGAGTCGGTGACGTGACCCTGCGTGTGGTCTCCAATCTCGCACTGTGTGGGAGTCAATATGTAGGTGTGAGGTTAGATACAAATTGGCCTGTTTGTCACAGCCCTGCAGTCAGCAGCTCAAGTCTGGACAGCAGCCAGAACAGAAAAGTAACACTGAGGAGAGGGAAGGTGTGAGGGTCGAGTTATCTGCCTGTGCTGATGTGTTTTGTGTTCGGGTCGTTCCTTCGCTGGTCTCCTGTTTCGTGTTGTCTGTGCCTCCTTGTGTCAGTGTTCTGTGTTTTACTTCCTGTCTGTTTGGTTTCCCGCTCTTATGTCAGTGATGTCACCTGCGTCTCGTCAGTCATCAGGTCCCCCTGCCTGCCCTCGTCTTCTCACCTGAGTCTTGTTACCTTGTTTGTATTAAAGGTCTCAGTTAGTTTGTCACAACTTTTCCGTGTCCTTGTGCGACTTCCGTAGCTGCCTTGTTTTGTTCGATTCCTCCTCGGCATCCCAAACCTGCGACAATCTGTGTGTTTGGTGGACTACAAATAATTTGTATGCCCCACTTTTATCTCCCCCGGTTTTAATTTGTACATCTTCTCTAATCAAATCACTTACTCCCCTCCCATCCTGTCAACCCATCCCTGCCTTGATCCATTGATTATTTTACCAACAGTCTGTCCTTCCCCTTTTAAACGGGCTCCCTCTCCTCCAATCAAATAAAACCGCAAGCTTCTGTGTGATCTCCCCCAGCAGTGTTTTAAACCTCACATTATGACACATATAATCAGGCTGGCTGTTTCACTACTTTGTTCAGCACAAATTGCTGCACCGATGGTTCCGGCGAAGCACAGATGGGACGTGGACAGTTTTCATCGGCTGTTCCGTACCACAGAGCCCAACACATCTGGTATGCAGCGAGAAGCATCTTTGCACTAATTTGTTTGTCACTATATATTGAAGGGGCTATCTGTCATCCTGCCATGCTTTGGTTGCAGCATGATGTTTGAAGAACATGGTTAGTCATAAGTTCCGGGCGGCCCGGCTGGCTGGCCGCTTGGGACTCACTCGCACGAGCCATCTGACTGCTGGAATGAAGCGGTGAAGGGAGGTAAGAAATGCAAAAGAGGGGAGGAATAAAGTAATCTGATGAAGTGCAAGAGCTGAATTTATTTGGTAAGTCTTACATCTTAACCCCTTAACATGCAAGGAGAGGTGACGACGTAATTTCATTTATTTTTTAGGTCTTTGGAAAACTCAAACAAGCATGAATTTAAAAAATGAACATTTTAAAGGCTCCATTATGCATGTGAATGACCACAGCCGGTTTAACAGGGATAAATTCATGTACCACATGTCACATACTGATTGGTAGGAACATGCAATATGAGTCTCAGCTTCAGGTTTCTGCCCCTTTGGTCCAGTTTTCCATAGAATACCACAGCGAAAAATAATTAAACAGAGATTGACATTCATTGATTCATCTAGACTTTAACATTAAGCCAGTGTGGTTGTGTGTTTATTGCAGGGTTGGTCTTTAAGGTTGCATTAACACCATCAGTCTCCTGCAACATACGGATCTTTGCCTGATGTATAAATGCAGAATTGTTCAGCTAACTGCAGATAACAATATAGTCATGCTCAGCTTGGGTTCAGTATCTTTAATCCGAAATAGAATAAAGGGACAATAAGACAGGAAGGGGAACTGGAAAAGTGGGGCTTTTAAGTAAAAATATAAATGGCTTGTAGCTTGTACAGAAATCCATTTTTCAGGTGGAAAAATTGAATTTCTGTCGACAAACACTTTCTGCAGCCACTAAAGAATGACATTAATGTTGCAGGGGAGGATGTCGCTATGGTAATACCGGCTGCAAAGGGACTTTCAGAGCACTCAATATCTCAGAAATTTCAGTTGAACATTTACTTAAATAGAAAAGGTGAAAGCCTCTGCGTCTCCTCTGCTGAATCAACCTCTAAGCAACATAAAAATATTTTCAAGTTTTTCAAAGCTCATGTAGGGAAATGTGGAAACTACATAAGTAGGAAGAGCAGGGAAGTGTGTTCCCTCTAATTCAATGGCCTGATGTCGTAAAGTCTCACATGGGGAGTTTATATGAACGAGTACTGTGTTCCATGTCAAACATCTCATGCGGCCACGCGGACCGATACGGACACATCGGTCACTTTTCAGACTCACTGAGCAATTGTTCATTCCCCTCAGAGAAACTTGTGGCCTCCCACTAACGTCCTCCACATGACTCGCGTGTTGCATTCAAGATCACATCACTGAACAATCGGTTTAATGCAGCGCCGGCTGAACGAGAAGAAACCTCACATGGACTGGATGAAGAGACGGGGAGAGAAATAAAAAGATATATTTAGTTCTCAAACTGTCACCGGTTTCTGAGACGCCTGCTGAATAATGGAGCACATTCACGCTCTGTAAAAGGTTTCTGCTGTCTTTATCTGATTTGGTGCCACGGAGATGCAGGTGTGTCGTGTCATTGCGGAACAATGACTTTAATGCTATTTTGTTCTGATTTGCTAAGTGAGCCCAGTGTCACGACGACCACCCTCTTAATGGATTCTCTCTGACAGATATGATATCCTACTGACCTGAGGAAGGGTCCTTGAGTCAGTCAGTAGAAGGTCTTGGGTTCATTTCTCAGGTAGGTATTTATGGTACTAATGGTAGAAAAGGGATTCTTCTTCTAGGAACCAGGAGTATTTCTTAAAATCCATGGAAACATTCCACTATTTAATTTGGACTAGCGTAGTGGCCCGACAGCATGATGACCCATCCAACAGACCGCTGTGCCGTTCCTGGTGCCACCGTGCTGGTTAACAGCCTATAAATCAGTATGATGCACAGATGGAGTGAAGGGTAAACACGCCGTATTCCAGCAGCATAAAAAGAGTTTTCTGCCTTTCAGTCCGACTGAAAAGCATAAGAGATGAGATTCACCATTTCATAGTAGGTGTCATCAAGCTGAATTAAAGTATAGACGGAGTCCTGAACGGCAATCACACCACACTTTAACTGAAGGATGAAAAAGGGGTTGATGAAACCAAAAATAGCGAGGCGAACGTCACGTGGAAGCGTGACCGACTTTTATTCTGATCAGGCATCATAAAGGGGCGACGTCTTATCCAAATCACTTTTCATTCACGCGGGCGTCCCGCCCCCCTAACACCTTCTGTGAGCCATGAATCCACAAACCAGCACTCCCTTCCCACCTCAGCCGTGGCTGAATGAATGATGAGTAATCATGGAGGAGAGTGAGGTCATTATAGAGATGTGGAAGTTTGAATCGGTACACCGGAGGCTTCATTTGTGCCGTATTCACTCCTCCCTTTGACTTTGAAGTGTGCGGCACACCTGAATGAGTGGGGGATGGGGGAGGGGGAAGCTGAGGGTTCAGTTAATTTCCACTTTGTCTTTTTGAAGCTAAAGCAGGCTGATCTATTTTGAGACAGGTCTCAGTAGACCCTCCTTAAATGTTGGATGGAAGCACTGAGGGGCAACTGATGTATACTGCACAGGTATAAAGGTACAGTATGTATGTGCAGGTGTGTAAGAGACAGAATGAACAGTCTCAATGCACAGCAGGTGTTTTTATGTGATCATGGATGGAGAGCTGAGCAGAGTCACTATCAACATTTCACTAAATAGGAACATTTAGAGATCTTTCCAGATCAAACCACACTGACCGTAGGCATCATGATTTAGTAACTACGAGTGCGTTCGTCCCAGCTCGTCAATAACATGCTTTGCAGCAGTGTCTAAAACAGATGCACAAGGTTCCCTTTAACGTCTGGATGAGATGCAGCAGGCTGTCCATTAACAACATCAACTGTAAATCCATTGTGGTCCCTTTGAGCTCAACCTCCTTTCCATGTTTTGTCCTTGTGTGTGATACGTCCCCCTCAGTCCACGGTGCTACCACGCGAACCCATTACCAGCTGTGACAGCGTGCGGCTGCTGGGATCCCATCGCAAGACGTCTCCGGTCTCGCGGTTAAGCTTGTTTGCACAGTGCAAGACAGTGAGCGTCATGAAACCCTCCCTTGAGTAACCAGGTGAAAACTGATTTTTTGAAAAGGGAAAACTTCCCAAGGAAAGAAAACAACATCTCCCAGGGAATGTCTAAGTCTATTCCACGGAGTGAATAATGGGCTCGGTGATGTTATCCGCTGCCTGTGTAGGCAAAGTGTTTTGCTTCTGGTGCATGACCTAAAACAGACAAGTCCATGAAATGGAACACCAGCTTAGTGTTGCTCTAGTAGACTCTGATGAGTTGAAACAAATAGAGTTTGGCAGTGGTACCCAACATAGCTGTGTATGAAGCAGTGTGTCCTAAATTCTCTCTGACAATAATACATGCCTTTGTTTGTTAAGATGGGGACGGAGGAGGAGAGGAGGAAGAGTCCTGGATGTTATTGAGGGTAACGTTAGCAAGATGAGCTCCAACATTAGGACGCATCTTGCATCTAATTCTATCTATTCTAAAAAAAAAAGAAGCAGATATGTAGATTATTATGATTTTATCAATGAGAAATATGAAGTCCCAATCACCTGGTGAATTTGGGACCAGTGTCTGTGTGAACACCAGTTTCTGCTGGTGTTCGTGCCTCCTCTTGCCTATCTGTGCCGCTGCCTTCTGCCATCTGCCTCCATCCTGGTTGCATGCTTCTGTAAGCCTCTCTACCTGGCTGCTTGTCGCCCTGCCTGTCAGACCGACTATCTACCTATCAATCTGTGAGTGTGTCCGCCTGCGTGTGGAGATAAGGAGCTGTGGGTGTCTGTAGCCCTGACACCAGCTGATTTATGCCGGCCTCTTTCCCTTTAGGGGGCCGATTTGCGAGAAAATCCCCAACAACTCACGCTGACTTTATGTGCATCATGAGTGTGTATGAGCTGCACGCATGTGTATGTATGTGCTGTGCAAGGATCGTCTGTCTAACCAAAGATGACAGGAAGCTGTAACTCCTCCGTTGCCATATTTGGACGTCTGTATAACATTCAACCACAATTTAATACCAGAATTGACTTTTTATACTTAATATAAAAAAGGTATTTATGAGTCTCTCCAAAACAACAGATGGTTCAAATCAATACGCAATAAAAGCTAATCGAGTCAAACCAAAGTATATTGCTTAGTCAACTTTAAAGTTAATGACATCCATTACTAAAAGAAGACCAACTGCTGTAGAAATGTTTCAGAGAAAGTGCAATCTGTTTGTCAGTGGGTGGAAATTTGCGTCATCTCCTTTCATTCAATCAATTCTGATGATTCTTTTTATTTCAAATCTGGAAAGAGATCAACTCTATACACAGACAATCAGCCTACACAGATTTGCACGTCATCATGTTGCTTGTGACCAGGAGGTCAAAGAGAAGCTGGTAAACAATAAATTCTAAATTCACTGTGAATTAAAAAAAATCTGAATTTATTTAGTACAACATTGTTTTACTCTTTCTAGACAAAATCCAGCAGCCCCCCCCCTTGCATTCCCTACCTCAAAAATTACAGCCAATGTGACATTTACATGCAACTTGCAGATATACAGATAGCATATTTATCATTTCGATCCCCTCGTCCCCTCCCAGGTTCCTCTGCTGCGGCCTCGCTACGCTACATCTGCAGTTCCAACGGCTTCATGTGGGCCTTGACTGAAGGTAAAGATATGCAGTATACGTATTCATGGATTGCAATATTCCTTTGTAAACCTGATAAGGGCACTAATCTAAAATAATACTCTCCAATGTAAACAGCATTTTCTAATTACCTCAACTTGAATAAGGTCGGTGAGATTAATCCACTTGTACACACTTTAATCACAGTATGAAGTCCTACTGGAGCCACGCTGCTGGGCCATACGTGCTCCTGCGTCGTGTTTAACTATATCGGTTGACGAGCGTTAATGGATGAAATAAGTTGAGCACAGGTTTGACCCGCTGGGTGGCATTCAGGGTCCGTCTCAACCGCGTTACTCAACTCCACATATCATCACTGCTTCACGTTTGTGGCGAGCGTCTGCCTGGAACGACGGAGGAGTCGGAATGAAACAACATGGCTCTATACGGTTTTGGCTTCAGTACAACTCTGTTGATAGAATGTATATTCAACACACCCAGAGCCTGTTTGCAGAGATAATTAAATTCTCAAAGGATGCGAGGAGACACAGCACGTAAATTAATTTGCGCTGCAGCAACAGACAGGATTTATCCCGCTTTAGCGGGAGCATTCACTTCCAGAACAAATAAATGGGATGTTTTTGAAATTAATTACTGTTCCAGTGTGCCATTAAAGAGCATCAGTTATCAGATGACTTTGAAATACACACTTGGCTCTTTTGATGTGTTAATGATGACAAAGTAAATCATCCTCCCTAAAATAGACGAGTTATAGGGACGGGAAGACACAGAGAGGAGGAAAAAGCAAACATATAAATGAGTAAAAAGGAAGACGTGTAACGGAATAAAGGGCATAAAGTAACAGTCCAAACTCTTAAAGTAATGTCTGTTTAATATCAAATCTATTATTTTAAGGTTATAGCCTGTATGGTTAAGACACTAAAACATTTCTGCTCCTGTTTTTATTCCCCATTCACCACCCCTGAGAGGGTTTCAAGTGAAGGTTCGGATCCTGCCTCAGGCTTGTTCAGACTACTCTAAAAAAATACAAGCTTCGTTCACTTCAAATGAGGCGGCGTGCCGCTGAATGTCGGCCGCCGTTACAGCAGATATGACTGATTGTGTTGCCGTCTCTCCTTTGTGGTAATGTGGGGCTGGATTTAATAGCCTGGCTGTTAATCCGTGTCAAAGAAGTCAGAAAAGGCCCATTTGACATGGGCTAACTTCCCTCTGTAATTAGAAAACCTCATTAGGTTCATTAAGTCATTCCTTGTGTTAGGGGATTTGTTTTACAAGCGCCGCAAACAGACTCGGGCCACCGCTACCACAATGGAGGCTAACTGAGGCTGCGTCCGACGGCTACAATACAGCGTGGGTGGATAAAGAATAGCAGGGAATTGTAAATGTAGAAGAAAAGTTAACAAAAAAGACCGTCTGATGGCTCTGGCACAGCACTGCCTCACTTTCCTCACCTGTGAGAGTCCTTGGCTGCAGCTATCAGTCTAACAGCTCCAAAATGGGGAGTGGAATCTTGGTTGTGCCATTTTAATGGGGAAGGATATCAGTGTGACACATTCGTGAAAGGCCCTTTGTCTTTTCTGTTTATTGGAGGCCTTGAGCACACAGAGGGGGGGAATACCTTGTGCGGCCTCGGAAAGCGACACAGTAACAGATGACTCGACGCCACCGCTAAAGGCCCTTTTTTTTTCAGTGTTGGCTCCTGAATCCAATGATTCCAATTTGGTTGTCAGTGAGAGCAGTGATTCATCATTGGCTGGATTACTTAGTGGGCTGAGAGCAGAGGGCTATTCATCTCTGTAGCTGACACAGCCCCGGCCAGAGAGGCGCCATGCTGCCAGAGCTACTGAAACAAAGTCCTAGAGACCCAGTGGAAAGCAGGTGAACACACCCAGAGTACACCCCCAGAGAGTTAACATCGCTCTGCAGAAACATCATTGCTCCACTTTACAATAAGACTAATGGTCTACAACGGTGCTATCATCGCTGCTGTTTATTATAATGCTGACTGTGTTAGCACGCCACCTGCTACTGAAGAGGAAGTACCGCCGAGGCAGACGGGGGAACAATCCGGTTTGCAGCGTTGCACCAATTGTTAGTTCGGCTTGATGATGGACCGAGAGATACGTCAAAGACTTTCAAAGGAGAAAGAGAAGCTGCACGGAAACCTGTCAGATACCGTCTGTACTTACTACAATCACAGGTTGCAACACCTCAAATGATCCGTAATAATTTCAATACAAACATGCAAGTAAATTCAAGAAAAGACACTTATCGCCCTCTGTATGGGACTACACAGGGAACCTTGATGCAACACACACACAAACACACACACACACACACCCTCTCGCCAGGTCTAAACAGCAGCATGTGCTGATAAGACAGAAGAGCCACTTGCCTCCCTGCAGGTGAAAAACAAGGTGGACATCAAGATACTGAGCCTCACACAGCGTGCTGCATTTACAATACACCTCTGTGGCATCAACATTAATCTATAGGATGTGCAGCCCAGGATGTGCAGGATGTTTGGATGTCAGAGTAATTTCAGGGGGAACAGAGTAATTAATGGTATATGTAAGGGGGGGGGGGGGGGGTAAAAGG
>CAAKHC010008483.1:0-13232 GCA_901007825.1 Macroramphosus scolopax | reverse complement strand
AAGATGTGTTTGTTGGCTGAGGTCAAGCTATGATCACAGCAAGAATAAATATTTCACCAAGAAGTTGTTTCAATCAATAAATCAGTGAGCAGTGTTGTTTTTTCTGTGTTTAGACCTCCCACCAACACACACACACACACACACTTTACACACACACTCTGCTCAACCTCTTCACATTTTTCGAATGAAAGGTAATTTTAATCTATAAAAAAATGGTGACGGCATGGCAGGTGCTGCTGTTACTTTCCTGTGTTGACATTTGATTGCTAAGTCGAAAAGGTCTCCATGGTGAAAATGTTAATATTCTCTCCTAATCACATGACTTGACCCGGGTAGCCAATGATCTGTATCTGGCTCTCGCTCATTCCTGATGTACTACAGCTCGCGAACAGAGCCCGAGGCACAAAAATCTTAATTAAGGTCCTTCCCAATGCGCAACCTTCAGACAACTTCACCGAAAACAAAGGGGGAGAAATAATAGAAAAGAAACCCCTTTTAACATTTAGTAAATAACAGCCACTTGCTGAACACTCCTCAAACCTTTTTCCCCGCGTTTGGAATTTGATTGTAACCTCAGGTTGCCTTTTCTATTATGGTGGGAAATAATGTCACGCTGCACAGCCCCAGTATTGATATTGAAATTTGACAGCTCGGCCAAGCAGAGAAGCGAAAAAAAAGTCAATGTACTGCATATTCACAGAGCCACTCTTTTCCCTTCTCTCCTTTTTATGTGAAGAAATTGGTTAGTGCCATTTTCTTTAAGTGGAGAGCAGTCTCAATCATCCTGTCCTTCACATGCATCATCTCATGCCATTAACATTAAGCCTCGTTCATCATTACTGGTTGTGTATTATATAGATTGTACACATATATCTCTGTATAAAGTCCAGTATCCACAAGGAGTCGTCCAACTCTTACTGTACTGTAGGTGCACTGATCTGCAGTGTGTTACCCAGGAATCATCCAATTGTATAACCCTGCAACAGAAGGTGTAAAGTGTGCAGGCCAGTGTCTTTTATTGGATGTGTGTGTTTGTGTTAGTGTGTGTTTGTGTGAACGAGCGTGTGTCATAATTCTTTCACTTTCAGCAGTGCCCCCCTGTAAGCCCCCCAACAGCCGGAGCAATATCAGCAGCACCAGACACAGCATGTGACCCAGCTATACTCATCTCAGCTAAACCCATCTCTGCCACACACACACACACACACACAGACACACGCACACACACACACACACACTATTCATACTGTGAAAAAGCATAGAAGCTGAGGGAGAGAGAGCTAATAACAATCTTACCTGCTTCACGGAGTCAGCAGCAGCACACAGAGAGAGAGAGAGAGACAGGGGAGGGAAACAAAAGACATTGATATGAGTGGCAGCATAAAGAACAACACTTTATGAGCTCTACAGGTTATAAACCCGTCAGAAGAGCAGATAAACCTGGTTAATATAATCATCCGGAAATGATATTCCGTGTATTCATACAACATGAAAGCTTTTTCAACATCACTACTTTCACGTCTAATTAATCGTTGCTCAGTTAACATGGTTTCATTTGTATATACAATTGTGACTGAGCTGAATATAAGACATCATCTATGACAGTTGCATTGATTAAGAGGACACTTACATCTAACCCTATTGCAGATGTTATTCAACTTTTTTCGTGGGATTTAAGCAGGTTTGTATTGCGTAGTGGAAAATATTGGGAACCGGCGGGGGGAAATAGTGAGAGGTGACTTGTTACAGCCGTCGGGAGTAGTCACCCAACCCAGGTCTCTCACCGGCATCCACATGGTACCAAACATGCAAACCGACCGCACTGCCAAGGAACACATCTCCCCTTTGTTAGACCAGACAACACGAACATCTGTCACATTACACCATGACGTTCTTTTACGTTCCCTGTCGTTCCTCCTTCCACCTGTTCAGTGTCCCTAAGCTTCAAACCGATGACGCTGCAGGTTCCGTTACTTTTGCTGGCATGTTTGAAATAATGAAACATGCGCTTGGAAACAGGAAGTGAACAGTGGTGTAACATCGCAACATCTGGTTCAAACAGGCGAAGGTGGAATAAAGGCATTGGACTCTGTCACAAGCGGTGAGTGGAAACTTCGGTTTTGACAGACGTTGCAGCCCATAGACGGCGTGAACAAGCATGAACACATCTATAATAAGTTTATTCTTCTTAATCCTTTGTAATTCTTTTTATTCATACGAATGCTCCTGACTACAGTTCACATCGTATCTTATTCCTTTAAAAGTATTGTCTCAAAATCAATATGGAAAAGGATAAAAAAAATATAACCGGCAATAATAACTGCTTATATTTACTAAATCACTCACTTGAGAGGATCTTAAGGCCGAGAAGAGAAACGAGCAGCTTGTTGGCAGGCGCAGACAGTTACCAAGACAACACTGACACTTTATGTGCTGAAGGATGTAAGAATGATGTGCATGGCAATACGACTCTGATATGTTTTATATTATTACAAGTTTATTTAATACAATTTTTTTCCCCATCATCTTTCAATCCAATTTGCTGAGCCCCCCCTTGGACCTAGATGACCCTGTATCCTCTCTATAGCCATTATGTTAAACAACACATCGATGCAACCGTCCTCTACACACATAAAAAAACAAATATTCATGTCCCGACCAACAAGCATTAGGTTGGGAGTAAAGAGAGGAAAGATGTGAAGGGAACGCCGGCATGATTGGCTTTTTAGAGCCAGCGAAACCAGGAGATTTCCATCAAGATTTCTGACAGTCTATTAGGATTGGCATAGGTTATCATTACCTTGTGTGTCGGCATCCTAATGCATGTTTTCCTTATCGACGTTTAGCACATTGATAACGCCAGAGACCAGCGAAATGTCATTCTCTGGCTTAAGGTAGGCGTATATGTCTTTGGCAAACAATGTGATTGTCTTTGAAATAATGGACTTTATCTTGTGGGGACATATTTAGAGCGTCAACCTTATTTTCATAGCCTGTCGAATGTCATGGCTACAGTTTGCTGTTAGGACCTTGTCAACAATATTTTGGCAGGAACGTGATTGTCAGGCACAACAAGTGAATGAGACTGAAATACGTTAGTTGTCGTCTTCTTTCTATATTGTTTCCTCCATCGTCATCAGCTGCACAAAATACCATTAATCAGTTGAGTCATTAATGGAGGTATGGATCTGCATGTGCAGGTACAGACCATCAAGTCGACCTCATACTATAATAAATCTTTACTTTTTCTGTCACATTTCAAATGAAAAAAGGTAAAATGTGTTAGAAATGTATTTGGGTTTGTTAATTGTAGAGAGATGGATATTACAATTCTTGCCAAGGGGATTTTTAATCAGATGTGGTGTTACAATTTATCTGCGTTCCATTGTTAATCTACCCCCCACAACGCTAACCCAACCTGAACTTTTAAATATCTCCACATCACATCTCTGCCGAGCCTTCTGGCCTCTCGGAAAACAGACCCGAATTAAACCTCTCCGAGTACTGTAATCAAGGAACACGAGCAAACACACAAATCGATGAGGAGATACCGGACTCAGAAACAATCTACAGATATGTACCTACGGAGGGAAACAGGTTGGAACGGGGGAGGAGCAGACAGAGACCAAAAGATACAGGGAGGGACGAAGCAGAAACAAACTGGGAAGCTGAGGAGGCTTCTTGGCTGAGAACACACACTCGCTCACACAGAAACAGTAGTGTGTGTTGTACAAGTACTGTCTGTCACAAATCTTTCAGCTCTGGCCAGATGTGGATTACATCTATATTATCATGTGGTTGCACTGTGGAATTACAAGACAACATATTCCAAAACTAAGATTCCCCGAAGCCCTGAACCTCACATAATAGACTTTAGTTGGGTGGCACATCAAAACTTAGTGACTGTGGAAACCAATTGGTGGGTGATCAATACTTTTTAAGTGATCCTTGATTACACTGGATGCCGCAAAACACATAGTCCCTTAAAAATATTGGTTAATAAACAATGTTCACACTTCCACGCCACATTCAAGCATTATTTTCGCAGCAGCATTAGTCACAGTGGCAGCAGCTGTTCTGCATGGATACTTCGTGTGTCTCATTTCAGGTTGTCCATCAAAGCAACAAACTGTGAGATATACTGAATATGATCTCTTTTATTTTTTAATTTTGTGTGTTTTTGCATCAAATATACTGTCGTAACGAAGGTGTTGAATCCAGGGAATATGTACTTTCAGTGGCTTCATCCACAGAATTTTAGTCTCGTCTCTCTGTCATTCCCTCCAACCTCATGTAGTAGTGTAACATAATTTCATGCTCTTGTCCTCATTTTGCTGACACAGTTGCCAGATTATCTCTGTGGTGAAAGTGGAGCTTCTGGAGTCAGTACTCAGAATCAGACACGGAGACCATTACTACACAGATGTTTCAGTGTTGTCGTGCGTAACTCTCTCATGATTTGATTGGCAGGCCAAGCCAGTCAGCGACACAGTGCTATAATTACTGATGGTGAGGCTGTATGCGCAAAACAAACACAAGTCAACACAGAAATCTACGTTGTGCCGAGCTGCGCTATTCATCTCAACAGAGGCAACATCCTCAGAGTTGTGCTAACATCATTCATTCATGGAGGTAATTGATGTTTTTTTTGGCAGCTACAAGCCAGCTCTGAGGAACAAGCTTTTGTCGTTGTGCTTTTTTCTTTCCTCACTCTTACTGCTGCTTTTTCCCTCTTACCACATGTTGCTGCGGCTGCAGAGACGATGGGAAGGAAGTGATGAAAGGACGGTGAGAGAAAAGGAGAGATGCAATGAGGGAAGCAAGAAACTGGGACAGAGCAGAGAGACTGTTACTGGAGGTAGAAAAGAGAGTCGAACTGGAGGAGGAGAGAAGGAATAAGTTCTATTCCTCTGAAAAGAGAGAAACACATGAGGGTGAGTCTGTGACAGAGTCATGCTGGCAGCCTTCCATCCACCACAGCAGGGCTGACACTAACACACGTGTCAAGCAATTAAGACCCAGCCACGGTGGAGGAGCCATAAATCATCAGCAGACAGTATGAAACAGCCCTCTACTTTATTATGCACTTGCAATTATTGATGTGGATTTACAATGCAGTCCCCAGAAATGACATTAAAATCTCCGGATTTATAAAGACCTGAGAAAAACAAAGAAAAGGGAAAAGGAAAAAGGAACAATTTTCTTAAACAGCTCATTGTGCATTTAAATTGAAGCTTATCTACTGATATAACCTGACTAATAAAAATAACTTTTCTGGCATTTGTGCTTCACAGTCTTATTTACTAGAGTTTATAATCTCCGGTTGCTACAAAATGAATTCTGCTGTATACTTTGGTGTGATCATTGTGTTTATAAAAAGCATATTAATTGTTGCCAGTAAATATTTTAGCGTGGGCAGTATGTTAATAGACAATTCTGAACATATTCCTAGAAGATTGATACCACTATGATATCTGTGTGTTTAGAAGAAAACTAACAGCAGGAAGTGATTAGCTTAGCTCTTACCTTAGCATGACGACAGGAAGCAGCTAGCTTAGCCCGGCTCTCTTCAAGGTTTAACAATTAGCCTGATTGCGCCTTGCTAGCTATTTTCTCTAATATAGGTATAGCTAAGAAGCAGTAACTTATATTAGCATAAAGACTGGAAAAAGAGGGGAACTAGGCTGATAAAAGATAAACAAAATGTAACATTACTGAGCTATTGGAGGTGCTGTCAGGCCTTGCTAGCTCCTTACTACTGCTGCCAGTCTTTAATTCAAGCTAAGCCTATCACCCCCTAGCTTACGCTTAATGCAATTGAACAATATCTAACTTTTTTTTTATCTGTTTTGTATTCATTTCTCTTTCTCTCCTCCTTTTTTGCGCAGTGGGTTAATTGTTGGTCATGTTTGGTGATGAAGGTCTTGTTAATAAAATAGCAGACGGCCACTGTTTGAATATGAAGTATTTATCAACCGATTAGTCATCCAACTTCAGATCTGAGGGATATGTTTGAAGAGACCCCATTTCCCTTGATGCCCCCTCCACCAAGGGCCTGGCTGCATGTTATTATGTGACCAGTGATGAGATCTGACCCATTTGTATGTAGCTGAGCGTGCCACACTAGGAGGAAGCGCCATTCTTCCGCCATCTGCTCCACACAGAGCCGTAGTTGCCCACTGCCCCCATTGATTTTAACTGGCTGAAGGTGCTACTGCTGAGCCAGTCAAGGAGGAGCATTCAGGCGCTGCCAACTCCGACTCTCAGCTCACTTACACAAGCTCACTTGTACAAATTAGGGAGCCAAAAACTAGATAGATGACTGTGAAGACAAACGAAGGAATAATGAGCTGTTCACGATGCATGATAATTAGCAATACATCTGTTTGTCACTTTGCTGAACTTTCTGCCATCATAAAAAAAACAAAGCCCAACTGACTAATTAGACATAGGTTAGACAGTTAAATGTAAATGTGTCATTATTTTACGAAGAGAGCAAGCATTTCAGTGTCGGGGCCTAATTAAATCAGTGTTTGTCTGCACACAGCCAAGGAAACCTGATGTGCAACGGCATCTCATTAAATAATAGTGATGAATAGATGGATGGATGGATAGATAGATGTCTTGGTTGGGGGTGGGCAAATGGATGGATGGAGACATAAAAAAAGTTTGCAAGTGCTTGATGGTGCTGTCATAACAACCCTGAGAAAAACACAAATGGAAACACAAACACTGGGTGTAGCAAACAGCTGGCTGCTGACAGAAGTGTCAACCTGCCCAGGGCCGCGTCTCTTTATTGGACACTTCATGCGTGACCGTCGTGATGCTGCTAAGTTTGAAGCACCGAGAGACGAACAACAGGGGAAAGAAAGTTGTGCCTGTCAATGAGCTGGCTGACTGAAGACAGGACCAAGACGGCCTCTGCTGTACCTGACACCGAGATGCTTACCGGTTTGTTGAAGAGACACCCAAACCTGTCAGTCATTAGTGTGACTTAGGTGACTAATAGCTGTCCTGCAAACACTCATATTCCAGTGCATTGTTGAAAAAACTAATAGAACCTTTTGAAACACTCACTGTTGACCTTGTTTTTTTCCCAATTTTATCTAAGAGTATGACAGCATAAAGTGTGGATGCCAATGCCTGCCAGCTCTCATACAATGTTGGCACAGGTGGGCTTTCACAGAATATTTCTAGATGTATTTTTCCTGCTCACAATCTGTCTTTAAGGCTAAATATGCAACTAAGAGTAGGCGCATGGCATTCATTCAGATGTGAGTCAACAAGTAACAACTAATTGGCCGACCATGACGAAAAACAATTTTTTAATATCGCTTCTTGGAGCGATACCTTGTTCTAAATCTGCAGAGTTGAGTCTTGCCCAAAGATAAGTGGGCCATCCCACAGTTCTCTCTTCATCCTATTGTTGGTTTCTTTCTTGGCAGGATTCTCTCTTTCCAATATGGTTTTATAGTCTTTTGCCTGAAGCTACACGATATATCTATCTATATAGATAGATATATATATAGACACTCTGTGTCCAGCCGTCTTTGCACTGCAGTTATTCATCTGTATGTGTGTGTATTAATGTCTAAGTTCATGCTGTTTATGTTTAAGTATATTATGTATGTGCATGATTGTGTGTTAGTGCCTAATATGCTTTCATTGGCTCTCCCAGGTAATCCTGCTTCTGGACAAGGGCATAGCAGTGCTAAAGCAGCCGGGAATCATCATCAGTGCCACCGATATGCGACCAGTAATAAACAGAGGAGAGTGCTGTTTAATGCCTTCCCTGCTATGAACTAACTCTAAGGGTGTGTGCTTGTGAGTAAAAGCATGTATACATACATATGTGTGTGTGAAGTAGAGAAGCATTTCCTCCGGGGGCCCTCTGGAAGACAACAAACACTTCAAAGGATCCCTGCGCGATACTGAGCATGATATCTGCCCGAAGACACGAGGTTTAAGCACTGATCCGCCACTGTTTTCTTTACGATTAGCCAGGCGGCAGAGCAAAATGTCATTTAGTCTAACACTGTTCTGGTGGATTTGCAGTGCTGTTTGTCTTCTTAAATCTACAACAGAGGACTTGGCAAATGAACCCTGAGCCCTATGAATAAAACAACAGGGGGAGGGGAGAGGTGGCGGTAGGAAAGCATCGCTCGGTTTGAGTGTTTGAGGAACAGTGTGGTACAGAAGGCAACGTGATTGGGGTCGACAGCAGCAGCCGGTTGTCACCTGCACGGTAGAAAAAGCTCCGCCTGGCTTTGCTCTGAGGGGCTTTTAGTTATTCTATCAGCAAGGGAGAAGCAAGGTGTATTAACTCGTTAGGCCTGTGTGGCTTTCACCTCGCCGCTCTGGTGCCGACAAAGTAAAGTTGTAGCCAAGTTGCGTTCTGTTCCACGATGACCCAGGATCAATCATCACAGCTCCTGGACTACTTGCAGAAGCTGTTTCCTTTTCAGGTCAAACTTTTTACCTCATATTGCTCCGTCATGAGCAGCCGCTTTCAAACAGTCAAACAACTATAAGTCGTGCTGTATGTGGCTGGTATTACCTTTTAAATACCAGCAGATATCTGGGACAATGTTGAACTTACAAATAAAACATGTGCATATTTTCTATAGTGTTACACTTGTGTAATATATAGTCTGAAAACAGGTTTTGGGTCCACCAGTGTTATTTATAAAAGCACCCGTACTCATGCTAGAAAGTGGAACCCAAGCCTATTGGGTGTTGATACCTGGACTTTACTTTTACCGCCAACATCAGGTTGCCATTAAATTCAGTGTGCAGAGAAATAAATTATCCCCCAAATTTTAGGTTGTGCAATATTTAGTTTTATGGCCAAATATCATCAAATCTAATTTCCATTGGGTTCAGCTGTATCTTGTGTTTACTGCTGATAAGGGTGTGATAGCATGCTAACATGCTAAGTATGTACAACACACACTGTTTCAGCATTTTTTTTTAGCAAATGCAATCTTTCCACCTCCGGTTCCCCCAGCATTTTTACTGTCATTCCCTTCTGAATATCGACAATTGCTTTTATATTACTACATGTTGTTGTTACACACGATTTATGCCTATTATGCAATTTTTATTCTTTAGCACATTGAGTCGTCGTAAGAGTCAATGTTGCCGAGGCTATGGAACTGATTAGCATTTAGCTAAAAGCACAGCTACATGCTACTAGCATGGATGTAGGCTCTATTTCCATACATTTTTGTCATCAAAATGTTCATTTTTTTTCATCCACTACTTTATCAACCAAGTATTTAAGCACAACAACAATTTAATACAGATGCCACATTCTACTTCTTGATACTCACTTTCATAATTGATATGGTAAGTTGCTGCTAGTTCACCAATCAGCTGCCAGCACCTCTAACGCAGACACAGAGGTCATTAGTCCGGGGAGAAGGGGTTGGCCCACTCAGTCATTCCTCACTAATGAATATGTTAGTGTCTGGCCAAAAAGAGCTTGTGTAATTTTTCCCTCCTTTTATCACAATGATGCAGGCCGGCACAGCCGTGGCATACGTTCAACACTCTGCGGGGACAGACAAACAGGCTCTGCCAAAAAGATGGAGTGTTTATGTATTCCCTACCTCTCTGTTAATATTGAAACACCTCTGCACATTGGCACCGTGTGTGTACAGAGCATTGCTTTAGCTTGATATTCAATCTCACGGGTGTTGACGACAAGTCAATGGGCCCCCCTGACCCGCTGGTCCTAATTACCATCATAACCCACCTACTCACTATCACCTGCCTCCTCCTGACAGGCCTCAGGTAGCTTCGTCACCAATAGGCTCATTAGCGTTTTGTGTTAAGGAAGGACTTTGTTTTCACCGAGGCGGGTTGGTGGACATTTATTAGTACAGCACTTGTCCACATGCATTATTCAATTGTGTAGGAGGCATCTTTGTCGAGGAACGCCAGAAAGAAAATGTGATTGCCTCCATATGATTCTGATTCCAATCATGCAATCTCCATATATTGTGTGAAAAGCATCGTGTTCTTGACTGCAGGTACTGAATTAACAACAGTTTTTATCGTAGGATTATTCAGTTGTATAAAACTTGTTTTGCCGGTGAGTCAGACAGTGATCAACAGAAAAACAAAGGCGAGATATGGTGGAGATACACATTCAAGCTCTAATGGATCATTAGAGACTACTTTTGGCTGATGGAAGTGTCTTGGATTGACTTCTTGATGTAATCAACTGCCCCAGCGAGGATTATGATGAAAGCGCTGCGGCCCACTGCCAGCCGTGATTGGATGCTGGCACATACGACTATATACAAGAATATTAAACCTGTTCAAAATACACAAATTAGCATGTGGCAGAGATTCAAATGTTAACTCACAAGTCAGTGGGTGAGAACGGAGTAATGATAACCCAGGCAAGGTAGTCAGGGGGCTTTGAAATTCAAATCACTTGTGTATTTCAAAGACTGAGGTTGATGAAAAAAAATGTGTGATGACTCACAACTGTAGCCTTAAATGTATAATATGGAACAGTTACGCACAAGTGACAGTGGTGAATTAAGGTGCATTAACAGGTCAACATAAATTGCACGGCGTCCATGTATTGATGAGCTAACTGTGTACTGTGTATTTCCACAGTGTTGAAATCAGGAACGTTTAAATGTCCGGAAACCTGTTTTGTTTTACTCCCAGTTTCATAGTTTCCCTTCTAAACACACGTTGCAGCATATATTGCTCAGTCTGACTGAAAACACCAGTGCAATCCCTGAATATACAGATTTCTTTGCATTAGCAATGAATTCCGATCGACTTTAATATTTACGCACAAGTCAAATTTTTACAGTTAGTAAAAAAATTTTGTCTCGCGACAACCATCTGCCAAAGCCTAGATGAGGGGGAAGTGGAAGGCAATCATTGCTACATTTTATTAATAACTCCATTTAAATGGCAGCCGCAATCTACAGAGGGCACCTTCAGCAATCAACAGCGGTTGAGCACAGCTGCCATGTGAGGTGCACTATGGGTAGAGGGAAGCGCTGAACAATGCAATTAATCCCACAGGATAAGAGAAAAAGGAGAAATTCCACGGACAATCACAGTGCCACGACCTATTTGCTATGCACAGGTCCATTTAAATAAGTGCTTCATTTAATAATGATTGACTGGAGAGACTTCTGAACGGCGGACATGAGGGAGAGCGCCGGTGACACTCTCCCTCTCACTCTTCTGCCCGCTTTCCCTTCTCTCCACAGAATTATATTTTGTGCTTGACTGAATTAGGTGATCATTTTTTATCTTACATGCCGCGGTGGCTTCTGGAGTTTCTAGCTCCAAGGAAATTGGAGGGGAAGAAGAAGTTGAACATTTATCGCATGCCGAGGTTAATCTCCTGAAATGGTGGGATTTGGTCAGAGAGCAAGTAGAAAATCCACGCTTGCACTCGCGAGCTGCATTACAGTCACATTTTCAGTGTTATTTTTTTTATCCACCCTCCTCACTCTCTCCACCCTGCCAGGGTGGAAGTAAAATCCTTCGAACTGAAGAGCGGTGACAAGACGAAGTAGCAATGCATAAATTAAGGAGTGGCTGCACTCATCACTCATGCTGATACATTAATAAGTCTTTATGCTGTGTGATCATGTCTGAAAAGTGAGCAACCTGCACTGTTGTGTTTCGTCTGACAGGAGTGCGCGTGAACTGTTGACGGCGGTGTGATTTCAGACGGTAACGTTTTCGAATGAAACGGCGCTAATTGCTCAGGTGCAGCTGAGATGTGTGCTTGCATTTGAACTTGTTGTCAGATAGGAAGTGAAGGCTGGTTTCTTTCCAAATGGAGCTGATGCACGATGACTAGAAAAGCAAAAGGCAAGTCAGTTTACAGATTTTCCAAGAGGAATTCTGCTGCAATATGTTCACAATTTAAAGCACTGAATCAAGCAAATTAATACATATTATCACCTTTCACAACAGTCCATGTAATGTTGCCTGAGAAATTGATGAAAATGTCAAAAGAGGCCTAATCCAGTAAAATAAAAAGGATCCATCCTTCCAAACAATTCACGAAAACCTTCCTCATGGTTTTTGCATCATCCTTCGAACAGACAAAGAAAAATAAAAGCCCAACCTACTTGACTAAGTACTTCATGTATGAATGCTTTTTGCAAAATGAGATGAAATTGGACCATTTAAGTTGTTTAAACCTCACCTGAAGGCCAGCTATCAAGGAGGCCAGTTATCTGGGACTTTAGTTAGTCACAATGGTAATAGTGGCTGAAAAGCTTTACAATTTCAAAAGTTACCAGCTGTACAAGTGGCGGGCGGCTAAGTAAATAAAAGCATGCTGAATGGGTTCTTTCTTCAGCTTACTGTTTCTGTCCTGTCATAATTCTGCCTCAGAAGCTTTCTACCCGTCGCTGACATCCACAGAAAGCATCAGTCGCCACCGTGCACCCGGCACTTCCATCACAACTGTTACAATACTGTTTTAAAAGATCTGGAGAGGCCTTTCACCGTAAACACAGGCTCGACTAGACAGCTGCTGGTGAGGAGCACAGAAGCCTCAGATTAAGTGGATCTGGGGAGGTGATTTATACCTGCACTTTATGGCATTTGCAAATGACTGCCTTCGCAGTGGCACAGTAATTCCACCCTGTCATATTTGTCTTTAGAAATTGTAACAAATTACAGTGAGTTTGCAGCAGAGGAAACTCCTCTCTGTCACTTCCTGGCTTCCTTCTCTTCTTTTTGCTCTCCCTTTTCTCCACTTTGGGGCCGTGGAGAGGAGTCGCTGATGGCAGTATTGAGGCCGTCCGTTTACAGTGTGTGACAGTTGACAGGAAGAAATGCTTCATTTGGCTTCTTGCAGCTGGATGTGGTCTCTCTGTCTATTCTCCCACCTCTGACCCCCCCCCGAACTCCAACATCTACCATAGATTTTCTCCTTCTCGTCTCCTCCCCCTTTATTCCCTCTCTTTTGACCCCCCAACACTTTGAGGGGTGCCTGTCAGTAAAACTCAACCTTTCAGCTCAAGGGACAGAATAGCAGGATAGGGGTAATTGGTTGGTGTGTGTGTGTGTGTGTGTGTGTGTGTGTGTGTGTGTGTGTGTGTGTGTGTGTGTGTGTGTGTGTGTGTGTGTGTGTGTGTGTGTGTGTCCCTGCATGCGTGCCCTAGTCTGGAAAGTCTTTGCTGAGCAGCGAAGCCTACATGAGACGTATTTATTGGGATACACAATAACTT
>CAAKHC010008478.1:25145-44894 GCA_901007825.1 Macroramphosus scolopax | reverse complement strand
AGGAGAGGGGGCGGGGGGGGGGGGGGGGGGGGGGGGGGGTGAATTTGGCATAAACAGCTCCACTAATGTTAAATCCTTTCTCACTTGCACTGCTGCAGTCGAGTTAATTCTAATTAATTCTGCTTCATTTGAATCTGTGCCACAACAATCTGGGCTGCAAATCAATGATGCCCAACAATGCCAAGCGAATGTGGTCTTCAATGAAACGGAGCTCACAGCAAGTTCCTCTCCTCTTCCTCACTCCCCTCCTCTTCTTCCTCCTCCGTCTCTACCCCTGCTTTTCCCCCACATCATCATCTCTCCTCTCCGTGTCCTGCTTCCTCTCCTTGCCAGCAGGCTTTCTCCTGTTCTTTCCTAATTACGGGGCTTTCACACACAATGCAGCCTGAGCTGCGCTCGCTGCCGGGTTCTGAGCACTGTTGGGGGGCCGAGGGAATCACAGCACTCAGCTCCACCCGGCTGAACTTTGACTGCTGACGGTGCATTTACGCTGCCAAATTCGAGTGATGCAAAAACACAAAAGGGTTTAGTTTGTCCGCTCTGAGCTCCTGTAGATCCGTGGAAGAGGATCCGCTTCATGTGGGGACATGAAGAGTTGTTGTAGTCAAACAAAAACACAATGATTCCAAGTTTCCAACAAATAAAGGAATTATTTCTGGTATATTATAATAAAGATAAAGACAGGAAGTAACACAAATACAAAGATGCATGAAGTAGTCAAGTAGACAAGAAGCTTTGACAGCACAAACAAAGAGGAACAGAGGACATCAGAGGGAGATCAGGATAAGTGAAGAGCATCTTGTTCAGTTGTTACTCTGACTGGTTTAAAAGCATTTATCTTCATACCACATTGAATAAAAAGACTTGGCATTTAAAACTTGAATGTGGCATCATACATACTGCAGGTCTCTGGAGGGGTCAAAGGGCAGCTGACTTCCTTCTGCTCGCCTCTCCTCATCACACCAACAGCCGATGATGAAGGGTGAAAATCAAATGTTTCAACAGGAAACAATCTCAGTGACATCATCACAGGGTTGTAATGCTCATGCGTTCAAACATCACATGTGTGTAACACATCCTGACGCTCTTGCAGAACGCCACGGTCATCGTGAAGTACTCGTGGGGAGTGTTCCGTGCTCTCTCCCAGATGATCGCTCTGTCTTACGGCTCCATGGACGCTCCAACAAGTGAGAGCTACTGTCTTCTTCTGGCACTAACCAAAGAACGGCTGCATCGTTTTACCATGTCGTACTAAACAAGCCTCTGTACCTGTTTCCTTAGATTATGTGGAAATGTGGATCGTCATGGTCAGCATGGTGTCCGGCTGTCTGATGTACACCGTGCTCGTCGCCAACGCCACCACCATGATAGCCAGCACCGACCCGGCGGCCAAAGAATACAAGAGCAAGGTCCTAATGGGTGACACTTACTATCATTCACCACTGTAGTTCAAGGCTGTATGTGATGGGAGAAGATCTGGTCTAAGAACATTGTGACTCCACAGATGGGCCGTCTGGAGCACTACATGACCTTCATGAAGCTTCCGCCGGAGCTGCAGCTTCGTCTCAGTAACTACTACCAGGCCCGCTACGGAGGGAAATGGTTTGACGAGAAGGACGTCATGGGCACGGTGTCCTCAGCGCTCAAAGAGGTACAGTCGGGGCTTCAGATCTTCCTTCTTCTTCTTGTTTTCCCACTTGTAACCTCATGTTTGGTTTTCCAGCAAATCCTGACAGTGATGTGCAGCCGGCTGCTGAGAAACGTGCCGATGTTTCAGAGCAGAGATGAAAACTTCATCAACGCCGTCCTCCCGAAGCTGGACTACGAGGTTTACCAGGAGGGAGACGTCATCGTCCGAGAGAACGTGCCGGGCGACCGCATGTTCTTCATCGACCACGGCCAGGTCCTCATGGAGAACGACTCCTACGAGAGAGAACTGTGTGACGGGGACTTTTTTGGAGGTGTGTTGAATTGACGGCGACTCCTTATGGTGCAGACATATCGAATGGGAAGACGACGCATGCGGACGCCCTCGCTGAACACCGCAGGTCATTAGATAGAAGCTGTAGGAGTCGGTTGGGTTTCCAATAGGGCATCAAGTACCAGAGAAATAGGCAATGAAGTAACAGATTCATATTTGAACAGCACTGCTTAGGTTTATTCTTTATTCTGCATGTCGTGAGCGTGAGCGTGATCCGACGACTTCACCTGCATCGTCAGCCTCCGTGTGTCTGCACCATAACTGGTTGGAAGGAGAAAACTTGAAATGTTAACATTTGATCCAACTGCAAACAATTTTCATCGACCAAAATCAACGTTGACGTCAACATGGAGGATAGATTAATTTAGGAGGTGCAAGATCTTCATCCACAGTACCGTTTCTATAGTGATGAAAGAAGGAGGAGGTTTGGAAGGAGATCCAGGAGGACTTCTCTGGTTGAGGCTCAGGCCAGTTATGAATAAATAACTTTGTTGTACGTTAGTTTGCGGTTTTTCTTACACGTTACTCTTACTGAATATTCTCTAGATTTTCCAAGTGACATCTAGAACTGGAGTTGAGGGGAACAAGCTTTGGAAGAAAAGAACCAGCGACAGCAAGCCTGAGCAGAGAAAGATCGCCTGAAGTGTCACCTTGTTTTTCAATCATTTATTAGATCAACTTGTTGATATATATTGTATTAAATAATCCACAGGTAACGGTTCACTGCGGTGAGGTGAGCGTCCTGCCGGCTCCACAGCAGCATCAGGACGGCTTTTGTCTCGATCCGAATTAGAAAGCATCAATTGATGCGATGTTACCGTCAGTGTTAGTGAAGGTCAGAGCGCCGCCATCGCTGGCGCTTCCTCTCCCCTGAGATTGTAATCTAATCCCATCAAGGTATCTGCTTGCATCCAAACAGAAGGGGATTGTTTTAACGACCCCTCGTACACACTGAAAACATCTGCAGCCTCTGTTTGTCTGCAAAGGTGAGCAAGATGCGTTTTTAAGAATCCTTTCCCAAAGCCAAAGTGTTATCTCTCCCTGTTGGGGAATTAATTTAATTCTCAGGCTTTCAGTGGGAGCCGGCTCTAATCTTTGTGGCGGCGAACCTCAGCAGCAATTAGAGCTAAGCAGGCTTCCCGAAAAAGTTTGGTTATTTAATTTGGGATTAAATGTCAGATGTCATCCCGTCATTAAGGGTTTACGCGCTCATTAACCACGCTCTTGTGGTTCCCTCTGTGTGCTCAACAGAGACGTGTGTGCTGACCAAAGGCAAACATCTGGCCACGGTGAAGGCGCTGACCGACTGCCAGTGCTTCAGTCTCTCCTGGGACGACTTTCAGGAGGCGCTGGAGGGCTTCCCAGATGTCAGGAAGGACTTAGACAAAATTGTTCAGCTCAATTCTGACGGCGAACTTGTGTAAGACCCCGAACCGAACCCTGGACTTCTATCTGTTTTAGGATATTAATTTATATTTGACATGGTCACGTGACGAGTCCACACAGGACGAGGTGGACGGCGTCAGAGGGTTGGTGACCGGGACTTTGTCAGGTCCATCAATTATCAGCAATAACCAATAAAGATGCTCGAGTGTTTAGTCTCTGCTGCCTTGAAACTGAAGGAATCCAAACAAGCAATGCAAACGTTTAGTGAGAAACTCTGCAAGTCTGCGAGGCTTTAATACAAGCGTGGTTTTACTACCGTAGTTTAGATTCAGTGTCATTCATAACAACCTTATACTCACCGGTCGGGTGATTCTCTTATATATAATCTGTTTCAAAAAAAAGAATAGATTATTTTGCAAATTAAGAATGCAGGTGATATTTGCAGGTGAAAAATCTGTACAGAATAAATAAACAAGTAAAAAAAACATGTTTGTTTGTGTGCTGGTTGCTTTTATTCAGAGGTCGTCTGGAGGCCAGGGAGGGAAACAACGTTCACGAGGTGGAGGAAGAACAGAGCTTTTATTCTATTTGAAATTAAGAGGCAGGAAAACAGGGGGCTTTAAGAACAGTTAACAATTCAATTTAACACCAATCTATCCAGACAGAGTCTATAAGACGGTTCCAGATGTGCCTCTGAGAGAAGACTGGGCCCTGCTGGAGGTTTGTGCTCATGCTAAGCTAACTGCCTGCTCGCTGTATGTTTCGCCTGCAGACCAGGAATGACATCAGTCTTCTCATCAGACTCTCAGCAGGATCTTTTCCTAAATGTGAAGAAGCGACCAGCATCAAGTCTTTTTATCTGGTTCATTTTCATATTTTGTATGTAACTTCTGCCGGATGGCCCGACGGCCACTCGACCTCCCGAGTCACGCTGTGTTCCTGATCACACACGTTGAATAAACTGTTTGTGCTGCTCCTCCTGACCTGTCGGCCCTCAGATCATCAACCTCTGCAGTAAAAGTCGGCAGTGATTTTATTTCCTGGTTCTTTTCATGTGTTCATGATCTTTTTCTTCCTCGTGTCTCCTCGCCTGCCAACGACTTCGCCACTCACGCCATCTTCAACGTGTCTGCTAGTTCATAAACACTGTGTTTCTTTATATCATCGATCATGTGCACTTCAGTTCCATCCACAGAGAACAGAGCCTGCTCACCTCCTTCGTGTTCCTACAAGTTCCTCGAGGTTAAAGAAACTTGCTCGCTGTGACTTTGCCCGAAGGAGATTGGATGTAGCCGTCCTTCTCTCAGATTGAATCTCTGCTCCGCCGCCGTGCTCCGTCTCATTAGACACACTGAAGTTACATTAGTTGCGTCAAATTGTTTATTGGATCATTTCACTTAAAAATATTCCCCTCGACTGCGCTGCGAGAAGCAGTTCTTTCTTTTCTCGTCTCAGCGAAATCTTTTCACTCACTAATACATTTTATGTAAATCAGGCCGAGGAGCAAACAAGTCCTTGAAAAGAGCAGTGCATAAATAAATCAACGAAATTTACTTCAGCTTTAAGCCTAATCCAGCGAGTCGGACTCCCTCACACCCCAAAGCCCCTTGATAAGTGACTCTGGACTGATTTGAGTTTCTAGGATGAGAACTTCCTCTGCTCTGAGTGGACAAACTATAAACTAAGTATGATGTGGATGCTGGTCAGAATGAGGTCGTCCCTTTAGGTGTGTTTAAAAGATAATTACATAATTACTTTTACATAACGAGGCAGGTTTGTGGCTCCTTCTGGGTCTGTTTGGTCCATTTCTCCTCAGAGTGGACGCCATGTCACCAGCTGGCTCAGGGCCACGACAGGACGACACTATAACTGTTTTTATTTCTATCCAGTCATTTGTTAAGAGAACAGATAAAAAAAAAAAAAAAAAAAAAAAGAAGAGGGAAATGTGTGCAGTCACATTTCATGGGGCTCCAACACGTGAGGTTTCCATTATAGCACAATTACATAATGTTGTTTCGCAGCGTGTTCAGGCTTTCAATTCCAACATGAAGTTTAAAGCCTGAGTGGCACAATTGTCACACGCCGTGTTGTCGCTGCCTTTAATGGACGAAGCACCAACAGAGAATGCAAAGAAAGAATCTGCAATCTCAGCTCACAAGAAAGGCAACAGAAGGTCACAGCGCTGCTGAATTAAATATTCAGTTTATTTTCATACCAAGAAGATAGATGCCTCGCTCCCCCCACAGGACCCCGATGTTTTTCTTGTCACTTTTATTTTTTTTGGGCAGGAAACTGAATATTTAATTCCATGCAGCTGCGCTCCTAAATGTCTTTTTCATATGAAGTTGTGCCTAGAGAGAGTTGGTATGTTTGCATTACTTTGATGAAGTCGTTTTTCTATCTCTATGTGTGATTTTCCTTTAACCCCCCAAAAGGGAGGCGAGTCCGTCCTGCAGATCCTCCATTACATAAAAGGGTAAGGCTTGTTTAGGGGGGTTGGGATGGAGCAGTCTGAGTGTGTACATGTCTTTCTTTCTAAGGACCAACTATCATTCCTGCTTGTCAGTAGGGGGGCTAAACTTGGTCAGAGACTAGATATGGGATAAGAAAAAAGTTGGGGTTTAGAATTTAGTTGTGAAAGTTAAAGTGAGAATATGGGAAATATCAACGGGGGTCCTCACAACGACGGAAAGACAAGCGTGTCTTCGTGATGATGGTAGATCGCTGTGTCACCGCAGGCTGTACTTAAAGGGGGGTGCGTGCCGATGTATAATGACTTGTAAAATAAGACAAAATTAAACTTTAATGACCCCTGTAGGGAGATGAGATGAACACACAGACACCACCGCTCCTCCTCCTTTCCCTTATTGTGCCGTCACCTTCACCAACCTTGACATAGAACTCCCCCAGCGCCTCAGTATGAGACCCTGTGGTAGCGTGGGCTGGTCGGTAGAACGTCCTGCGTCTGACCCTTTCTCTGTCATGTGTGTCCAAATAAGAAACCTAAAGGCCTGAAATTGTTACAGAAGTCTTCTTCTGTATTTGTAAAATACAGAAGAACTGGTAAGTAGTGTTATGACATATCAGTGTATACAAGTAATAATGTAGATAGCCTCTAGCACCCAATGAACAAAGAGATGTCTACGGCTGGCTGAAAGGCTGATACATGGCTTGACCTGGACAGACCTCTGTCCTGAGACCTCTGTCCCGAGCCCCTCTGTCCTGAGCCCTCTGTCCTGAGCCCTCTGTCCCGAGCCCCTCTGTCCTGAGCCCTCTGTCCTGAGACCTCTGTCCTGAGACCTCTGTCCTGAGACCTCTTTCCTGAGACTTCTACATTTCTCTCTCAAATTCCAATGATGGAATTGTTGTAACATCAAATGACTGCTTTATTGCACATTTAACAGATTCTCACTACTCCATTCCCAAATGTAATGGGAGGAACTGCAATTTGAAATACAGCATTTAACAAGAAATAATTTGGCTTAAACTTATGAACACCAGATCTGACAGAACGAGATGCTTCGGTCATCATCTGGTAACATTGACATTACACAGTTAGCATGATGAATCCAGTCAAAGTCATTGAAAGCACCAAGGTGAAGGGCAGAGGAGATGACAACCGTCATGTAACCTGCAAAGGTTGAAACCCACCTCACAGTCTGCATGAAGTTCACAAGCCTTTTTAATTTTCACAGTAACTTTGAGACAGAATAATTCAAGTGGTCAGTCTATTTAATGAAAGTCAATATGTTTAAACCCCTTTAAAAAAAACAAATTATATTATTTATTATTTACCTTGGAAGATGAGAGAGGCGCAGAAATTGAGATGGGGTTTTGGAAACTCAAACATTCTTTTAGTAAATACTAGACTATGTTTGAGAGAATATAGTTGTTGCTGTTTCAGTTTAGTTCTTATGTAAACGATGTCCTGTTCTACCTCCTCCAGTACGGTAGGTGGCGGTAATACCTAAAAGGCGGGCGTTCAATCTGCCAGTAAGCACAGAGAAAGAAGAGCGAGGCGCGAAAACCAAAAGGTTTCTCTGGAAGAAGAAGGAAGGTAAACAAGCCGTCCGGCTCATTAATACTGGGAATTATCCGACCGCTTGAATAATGGAACCGACGACTCAGTTCTTTAACAAGCTGCGGACGCTAGCGGGGACTCTGGAAACAGAGGCTGCGAAGCTTCAGCACAACTTTGACAACCGTAACACCGACAGCGACAGCGGTGAGTGACACACCGACACCTGAACCAGCCGTCCAGCCTCCCATAGAGCATCGATAACTGAACTGTTAAACTGTTTAGATTGATCGACATGGTGTGTTCATATTTCAGAAACGACTGCGAGAGCCATGCGGGCATATCACGAGCTGAACGTCGACGTCCGAGGCCTCAAGGTACGTTGAATTCAAGGAGCACCGAAAACTGTAGGTGCACCGAAAACTGTAGGTGCGCCAAACTCTGTAAACATCTGTACGTCATGACACGCAATAAGTTATGACACTTTTCTGTTTCGTTTGGATGGAACATTCCAGACTGCACAGTGTTGAATACTTCTGCATATCTGGTGTGTTCATTAACGCCTAGTAGATATTTACAGTTACCGTAACTCCTCTAAACGTAACTTCCAGCTGTCATGACGTTGCTAACTTAAGCTAGCAGTGGTCAGCGATGTCAAATTTGCTAAAAGTTTCAGTTGAGATTTTAGTGAAGTAATTGAGTTTATTATTATTACACAAAATTATTCATCTTAATGCCAAATTTACAAACATATATAGATCAATCATGTAACGCTCCATCTGCTAACGTTATCTTACATAAATACTCTTTTAATATACTTTGTATTTGTGACGAATAATGTGTATTTGTGAGGAGTATGGTTTTAAATGATCTGTCTGCTGAAAGTGTAAATAACAATCTATTATAAATTAAGTATTTTTATGCTACAAAGATGCTGTAGTCTCCAGATGTAATGGACATGCTTGGTTAGTACAGACCCCATCAAAACTCACTATCATTTTTACATGACTTTCATTGAAATTTCAATATTTATTTAATCATTGGTCATATCGTAATATGATTTGTTTTAATCATATCGTTCAGCCCGGTCTGCAACATAGATTTGCATAAGCCTGATTATGTGCATTCTGTCTATAATTTGTGGTAATGGAAGGTGAACCCTCTGGGTTTTCAAAACCATCCCTGTCTTCTTGCAGGAGCAGGTGCAGGAGCAGCTGACTCAACAGAAAGCACATGAGAAGGAGGTGAGCAGCTTCATTAAGGCCTACCGAGATATGGAGCAGAAGGTCACTGGGGACATCCAGACACTAAAGGCACACTGGGAGAAATACGGCTACCAGGCTCCCCGAGACACCCAGAGAACAAACAGTAAGTAATAACTGCAGCCGTATCTGTGTTTGATTATATTATAAATAATAATGATAATAATAAACTTTAATGTATTGCCATTGCATTTATAGTAGCAATTAAGATGTGATGATAAAGGCTTCAAGAGTCTCGACCTATTTAATATTCATTACCTCTTCTATTTGCAACTGCACAGAAGCAAGAGGTGAGGAGTCGGGGGAGGAAGATGAAGCAGCAGATGGGAATGAAAACAATTCAACAGCAGAAGAAGAGAGCCAGAAAGAGGCTGGAATGAACAATCCTTCAGCATCGCCTCCGCTAGCCGGACCACCGACCTTCACTGACCTGATGCGAACCCCACAGCTCTCTGACTTCGGCCTGTCTGAGGTGCAGCTGAAGAGAACCCTGGCTGGGGCCGAGTGGTGCTCTGAAGTGCCTCCTATGCCTGAGATGAGCCTCCCTCACCCAACACTCAACACGCCTGCACCACCACCTATAGTGTTAACCCCCAAATGTGCTCTGCGGATGGATGAGGAAGCGCTCCAGACTCCCCAGATGCATGACTTTGGCCTCTCTGAGCACACTATGTGTCTGAACAACGACTTCACCATGGATCTGCTCCGGAAGAACGTTGAAAAGCCCCAAAGGTAGAGCATAATGAGCATTACATAATGTGGTACAGTGGTGACGCAGATCGACAGTGCTGCTTTACCTTGTTTGAAAGTCACCACTTCTTCCACCTGTGCCCTCCCCAGCAGACAACCACAGGCCCTCCCGGTACCGCCCGTGAACTCTCTGATGGAGGGTTTGCAGACAAAAGGTATGAAATTAGTTAATAATAGATTGTATTTTACATTTGATTTGGGTCCTGGTTTCTGAACAAGCATCTATGTGTTACAGTTAACCTCAACTGAATCATGAATTAGAAAGAAATTGTGGAGGAAATGTTCAACCCCTCAAGCTCTGTTCAATTTGGACAGTTCTCTAACTGATTTCTAAAGCTGAATGAGAAGTTGTTTGGCTTTGGCTGTAAATTTCTCCGCGTTGTGACTAATAAAGGCTTTCTGATTCTGATTTAACTAGCAGTCATCGTATTCATGCTATGTAACATTCTCATTCCTGTTAGCAGACTGTTTAGAGTCTCCAAAGCCGCCTGTGTTTTGCACCCCGGGGTTTAAGATCAGAAAGACAAATGGTCACTGCTCCCCACCTGCACAAGCGAGCGAGGACTTAGAATCCCCCTGTCGCCCTGCTCACCTGCCCAGCACCCCTGAGGTCCCAGCGTTCCAAACCCCGTACATGAACCGTCTGGTCAGCAACAAAAAGGTAAAAAGTTTTGCAGAATATTACCAATTTTAGGAACTTTTCTTTAACCCTGACATCTTACAATAACTCTGATCATAATAGATTGAACAACAGAATGGCCGCTCATTTTGTTTCCTTTTCGCAGAGTGGACGACAGTCTGAGCCCATCCACATGCAAACTGACGATGGCCTCACATCAGAACTTCCAACGCCACCACGGAACAGAGAAACCAACTTCAAACGCACATGGGAATATGATGTGCCAGAGTTTTCCACCTTTGTTGTGGAGGACAAGCAGATGCCTGAGATGCCCAACCTTGAATCCATTTTGGGAAACTCTTTACGAAGTGTAAGTCCCATGCAGGAAGTTTTTCTCTAGGCAATCCAGAGTCCAAGGAACAGCAGCTAAAGCAGGAGAAACAAACCTATTTATTGCCACCGTCCTCCTCAAGTTAACGTTACTCATTTTGTGTTTAAGCTGAAATGTTACTCAGATTGAAAGCTGTAGTAATGTTGTGTCCATTAATTTTTTAAATGTGTTCAGAGAACTCTCTGACAAGGTTTAGTTTTAAGAACAGGGCGTTAACAACTTATTTACTGTCAGTGTTGCTTCCTGTGCACCAGAGAATATCTTGTGGAGCTCTTCTAACCGTTTGCCTTTACCTGTCTATGTGATGGCCAATAGGGGAGTGCAAAAATGGCAAAAAAGCCTGGTGAATTTGAAAAACAGTCCAAAGAGCTGCCTGTCGGCAGTATGGAACTGGATGGACCCACTCAGGAGTTCAGACTGGGGACACCCCACATCAGAGGGGCCTGTCAAGAGGCCATCACCCCAGAGATGCCAGACCTCAGCTCTGTTACGCAGGACATCTGTAAAGTAAGTCTGGTGTTTCCATGAATAAATGAATCTTCAACTGAAAAGATAATACTTGTAGTTCTTCTTACAAAAGAGCTTGGATAACTCGATCTTAAAATGAAGCTACTCTTTCTCCCAGAGAAAGATGTAAATTCATAAACCTCTTAGGGATTTACCACAAGGTGTATATTTTCTAATCTGCTTCCTGTGTGCGTCTTCCTTACATTTCCTTCCATTTGTAGCTTGTGTCTCAGACTCTGTCCAAGAAGGCCACTGTTGTGCATCCACATGTGAAACCAGGAAATGATAAAACCAGGTGAACTAACACATGAAACAACTTGACTCTGTAACAAGGTGTTGACTTACTTTCGAGAGATATGAATTAACCTACGGGTAGAAACACCTTCAACCACCCTTAGATTCTCCCTTACTTACCCCGGCTCATAACAAAGCATAAAATGACGTATTTTTGTGTCCTTCCCTTCAATCGTCCTTCCAGATTTGTGGCTGTGTCTCTGGTGTCCGGGAGCGAGTTTCAGAGTTTACCGAGCTACATGAGGCAGATGACTCTGCACAACCTCAACCAGGCGGTCCACAACATCAACTCATTCATGGCAGAGAGTCAAGGTCAGTTAAAAAAGTCTGCAGTGTAGTGGAACCAATTTCCTGCTCAACTATAGGAGGTCATACTATATACTCTACTTGTGTTTGAGTATAAGAGCTGTCCGAGCCTTTGGTGGTCCCCAACAGCATCTGCCAGAAAGTATAATACAGTCTTGTTCAATTCATTACTTCAAAAGGCGACGCAGGACTATTTTATTGTTGGAATTCATGTTCTATGATATTATACTCACGGTACACTCGTAGATTTGACCACATTTCGGCATCACCCAAATCTACTGGATGAATAAATGTGACCATTAGCCACTGTGGGACATCTACGCCTGGCTATAACCTTTTATTCTTGACTTGCCCATCAGCACTGTGTGACCACAACAGCAAGATATGTATCGTAGGTCAATTAAAAGGAGAGTCTCATAATGGCCGGGGGCATGGTCACCTCAAACAAATATGAGCTGGCTCCAATTACCGGCCGGGGAAAAACAAGAAGAAAGAGAAGATGGGAGATGGGGGAAGATAAGCGCTCTGACTCGCCAGTGTCTGTACGTGAGCCTGATCAGATTATTTTGGGGTTGTTGTACTAAAATGTTTGCAAATTTAATAATCAAATGGAGGAAATTAAAAATATAGGCCTCTCTCTATAGGAGCCTGCCCCAAATAAAGGCCTCTCTCTATAGGAGCCTGCCCCAAATAAAGGCCTGGTATCCTCTGCGCCTAAAGTAAATAGAGACTCTGCTCGGTCAGACAACTGATCATACCAAATCTCTTAACTATTTAATCAGGCAAAGTAAGTACTTTCAGGATCAGAGGTTTCCCTTATCCTTTTCCTAATAATAATCTGAACACTAATTATTAGGAAAAAGAAACAACATTGGACTAATTAAAAGAACTCGTTGCACTTTTTGAAATGTAATGCATTCTGTCAATGGTTGCTCCCTGGTGCCCTCTGCAGGAGAAACAACACAGCTCGGGATGAAGGAGCTGAGTAATATCACCAATGTTGGAACCCTGGGTCCCGTCTATGTCCTCTGCCTCAGCGAGCTCAAGAGGCTGAAGCAGGTGGGGGGATCAGGGAACACCTCTGTGTACAAAGTGTGCAACTGAAGGTTGCTGCGGAGATGCTGCTGTCTGTTTCTTCTCTTCCATCAGAACACACTGGGATGAGCCCTACACAGGCATGATGACATTTGTTACCTGGAAGGTTTAGACGGTAAAGTTATGTTTGCTTGAATGCTCAATTAATTGCACTTTTGTGTATTTGTCATGGATTCAAAAATTGTAATCCAACTGTATATATATGTAAAAGTCAGCACACACTACTGCACATGGAAAAATAAAATAATATAAAAGATTACTGCGTTTTGTACATTTAAAGTGGAAATTAACTGATGATGGATATAAGATGACAGGATTCTGGAAAATCATAAAATATGAATGTCAAAAGCGTATATTAATTTATATTTAACTAAACCAACCAAATCGATTTTACTCAGTCAAGCATATGACTCAACCACATATATTTAATACATTGGTTCATGAAGCAAATTTACTTCTATTAACTCTTCCTCAGGCCTAAAAAGTTACTATTCTCAAATGTTATGACTTTTCCAGGTTTTTCACGCCTGTTTCAAATCTGATTGTGCTAATTTAAAATAAAAAACATCCCAAAGATATCTCATTAGACACCCTTTAACAAGGCTTTATTTTGCATATAAAACTCAAAATACTGCAATTTCAGAGCTCATATAGAGCTTATAAAACTTTTGACCCTGTAGTATGAGTTGGGGCGGGTCGGTCCATATTTGGGCATATGGTTAGGCCCTCCACTGAGCCCCCCCGGAGGGCGACACCCCGGTACCTCTATAACCCTGCGTCCGGCCATGCTTGACCGGCTGTCTACACTTGTGCTAATGAGCGAATGAAAGCCACTTATATCGGTTCTTTTCCGGTCAAATATCGCAGTATCAGGGTGTCGTTAGCTCGCATAAATAACGGGAATTTAAACCAACTGGTTTCCAGTTCCAGTTCCGTGTTCGTGATTTGATACGTAACATTTTTTAGCACTTATTTTGTTGTTTGGTTTGTTCGGACTGCTAGCTTACGTGATGACGTCGATCGGAGTTGGCGCAACGAACGTGAGTTGCCGTTAATGACGATGCCCCCTCCTCCTCATCCTCCCTCACCCCCACTCCCCACTGACTGGTCGTCCACCATTTTGGGAGTCAAAAGAGCCGAGAAATAGTAGCGTAGAGCTCCACGCTTCTCCGTGGCCTTACTATGGTTCACACGTGTGTGGTGGCCGGCTGCAGGAACAGAAGGACGCCCGGTACCAGCTTGTCTTTCTACCGGTTCCCGCGGGACCCCGAGAGGAAGCAGCGCTGGATCGCCGCTGTGAACCGCCAGGGCTGGGTGCCGAACGACGGCAGTCGGCTGTGTAGTACTCACTTCATCTCAGGTGGGAGGGCTGCACAAGTTACTGACACCAACAGTAGCCTCTAGTTTGTGTTTATCCCTCCCGAACAACTTCAAGAGAGATTTAACGTTCACATGAACTTCCACGTTAGTTGGCGTCATCGTGAGAAGCATTTGTTTGTCTGGTTGTTTAGTAAACTGACTGTCAGGTAACAGAAAGAGCTAACGCCCCATTAGAAGTGTGTTTCACTGATATTCATCCGACAAACAACAACAAACACTTGCAGTGTTGAAGTTCTGCTCAAGACTGACGTCAAACATGGAGAGTAAATGAGGATCAATACTTGTTTACTTAAGTTAAGTAGTATTTTGAGTAACTGTGCTTCATTACTAAGCGGTGGGTGTACTTTATTACTCTTATACTATCACAATTGAAATGCACTTCTACTGCCTCAAACTGTATTACACCCTTATCAAAAAAATGTGTATTTTAAAAAGTTGGAAATTTTAGATGTGTGTTTCCTCCGGTTACTCTGACACACAGAAAACCAGCAGGTAGGTTGATTGGAGTCTCTAAAGTCTCTCTGTGTGTCAGCACTGCGATTGTCATGCTAATTTGTATTTGTAAAAATATCTTTTTTTAATTCGTTAAACAGTCCCATGTTTCTCACCACCTCGTCTTCTTCCACATGCAGGGAAACAAGTGAAGAACCCTCGTTCTCCAGATTATGTTCCTTCAGTGTTCACGGCAGCTCCCTTATCCCCAGAGATGAAGGAGCCGGGCACCTTTGAGATCCTGGACAAGCAGGAAGCACGTGTGGAGGCGGCCAACGCCTTGCTGTTCCTGCAGGGTCAGGGCAGGTCGCTGGCGGGGGGTCAGGGTGGGCATCCTGAGGAGAGGGAGCCGGAGGCCAGTGTGGAGGAAAGCGACTCCTCTTCCCTCAGCTCGGATGAGGAGGACGACGACGACGACAACGATGAATCTGCGACTGACAGCAAGAAGGGAAAGTTTTCTCAGACTTCAATTATGCCGGTCAACTTCGATGACATCATGAATGCCTTGAAAAAGGAGAACCAGGCTCTCAGGGAGTCTGTGGAGAAGATGTCCCTCTCTGAGAACTCCCTGAGGAATGATGCAGAGAAGGTGAAGTTTTACACTGGTTTACCAAATTACTTTGTCCTAGAGACAGTCATGTGGCTCCTGGCCCCCCATATGGACGGTATAAAAAACATGAAGCTCTCCAAGTTCCAGCAGCTGCTGCTGACACTGATGCGCCTCCGTCTTGACCTCCGCAACCAAGACCTCGCCTATCGCTTTGGCGTGAAAGTCGGCACAGTAACCAGAACGGTGCACCGGTTGGTCAACATCATGTCCTCCACTCTGGTGCCGACAGCCGTCTTCTGGCCCTCCAGAGCTGAGTTGCGGAAAAACCTCCCGGTGTCCCTACGCTCCTCGCACCCCGACTGCGCCGTCATTATAGACTGTTTCATGGTGCCTTTTGAAGGTCCGTCCTCCCGGGGCGGCGAGACCCAGCAGAAGGCCTTGCCTCAGGGCGTGGGAGCATGTAATGTGTTAAAGTATCTGATTGGTGTGGCTCCGCAGGGCGTGGTCACCTTCGTCTCCAGGGGCGTGCTGGGAAACGTCAGTGACAAGACCCTAGCTGAGGGCTGTGGGTTTCTGTGCAAGCTTCTCCCAGGCGATGTCGTATTGGCAAGTCGTGACCTCGACATCGCTGATTCCGTGGCCGCCCGTGGAGCTTTGTTTAAAATCGCAGAAGCAGCACACTGGAGCTCAGAGAACTCGCCAGTGGCTGACGCCGCCTCTGAGATGCTGAGTGTGCAGGTGCACGTGGAGAGGGTCATCTCCATGGTGAAGCGGCGGTACGCCATGCTAACAGGTCCCGTGGAGAGCCCCTTCACCGCAGCGTCCGAGCGCACGTCGAACCTCTCAACTTTTGATAAGATTGTGCAAGTTGCCTGTGCCTTAAACAACCTGTGCATCTCCGCCGCTCCACTCGAGTGATTCCCACAGAAATCTCTAGTGCACCTTAACGCTGGTCAAACTCCCTTTAATGCTCGGGACCTTAATCCACCTTCTCCCATGACACCTCGGTGTCACCAGTATATGATTACTGCAGAAAAAACAGTATCGCCTTTTTATTGGCGGTGGACTGATATCAGTGGCCGATTGCTTACCTTTGAGAGCAGCGAGGCCGATGTCTTTGGCATCTGAAAACAGCTATGAAATAACAGGCACATTGTTGTTGAATTTAACTGAACATTTATTTAGCACCAATAATAATTTTCTTCACTGTGTGCTTGCGTACGTACACACTGTCTGCAGCACAGTGAACTAACTTCCAATGACAAGTTAAACATCTAAACCACATGGATGAAAAACAAACTTTGAGTGCACCTATGAGCAGACAGCAGCATCCCCTCGTTCCTGAGGGAGAACGAAAGGTTGTTAACTTACTAAAATGTATTTAATAAATACTGCAATAACATTCATTGCACGCGAAAATTGCCTGTTAGTCAGGACGGATCGTACTCGGGAATACGCATACCGTCTTCCAAAGCCAGAAGTTTGCATTGCTAAGATGTGATGTCATCACGTTATGCAACTCCCCTGACGACGAGCTCACCTGTGAGGACTTGTTTTCGTGTTTAGATTCTGAATGGCAGTAATGTGACTGACATGCATCGTTAAACTGTCGTCCTTCGCCCTGCAAGGTGTCAAAGTTTTGAGACAATGCTCCCATCATGCAGCGCTGTGCTCTGCAAGAACGCATGTTTATTCATTGTTTTCATTCCGACGGAACACTTACAGCAGCTTCCTCCCCCTGTCGCTAGGAAGTCGACAAACCGAATGTGTCTGCTTGAAGATGATGATGAGAACAACAGTAACACAGATCTCATAGGATTCACCTGCTTGTTCACTGTGCAGAAGAAGGTTGATGAACGTTCTCTTAGACTACTGCATGAAATCTGTCTGTCTGTCTGCACAGACATGCCGCCCACACTACTACCACAGAGTCTAGAGTTCATTTCTCTTTGACTTAGTAGTAACACAGCTTATTTCCACGCTTCCTAGTTGACTGCACATCCTCTTTAGCAGGGCAGGTGGGGGGGTACATCTGACAAATTCTTATCCACTACATGGTTCCAATCTCAGATGAATGATTTAAATATCATGTCACTATTTACAACGCAGACTAACATTTATAGCAGCAATAGTTCATGTTTTCTTCACATCGTCAGATGCGTACCTGCAGAGAATAATCACATAGTGCTTATTGCAGCTCTGTTGTTTTTGCTGCCCCCAAGTGACCTAAGAAAATCAATGAATGCGAGTAGAACAAAGAAACTGTTGCATTGTCAAACACTTAAGACTCCTAAGTTCCTCCTGGCTTCTCAAAAACAGTCTTGTTGTTGAAGAAGAGGAAAATAGTCTTCTGTAAGTCTGATTTCGGTTCGACGTCACACAGCGAGAAGCAGAGCAAACATCTCTGTGGCCATAGAAAGGTCATAAACAAGACGTTTGTGCATTGGAAATGAATTCCCTTCGGCTGTCTTCAATGTGTTCTGTGTTTGCTCTAATCGATTGTAACAGTTATATAACGCAGAGATGTGTTTGTTAGTTACAGAACAATAGCTAGAGGCTACTACAACATGTTAAGGGCACTGAATAAATGACTGTTTGATATTTGAATGATTTTGTCAAATAACCCCAGAATAGTTCCACTTCTGCCTCTCTGGTTTGTCCTCCGTTGCCGGTGCCTTAGTTTGTAAAGCTCCTCCTGCTGTTCTAAATCTAATATTTATTTTTGCTTCATGCAGTATGTCACACACGCACATGCACACGCACGCTATCACAGTTTGGGTTGCTGGGCTAAATGTGTACGTACACCCAAATAACACTGGAGCATGTTTAATTAGTTTCTTACTCCTCTGTGTTATTCACTCACCGGTGTGTTTATACAGTAAGAAATGTCCTTTTTTTTAATGATTTTTTATATTTTCTCTTCTTGGCTTAAATGTGTATGAATACCAAATGATGTCAAAATTACGATGTGTGACTAATCAGTTATCTCAGATCTGTAAAGGTTGATTTAGATTGACACTTCTCTGTCTCACATGACTCTTCTGGCGTCGTGTCTCTGTTGTTACGAGTGCATGAAGCCTTTTTCATTTAATGTGAGCGAGAAATGAAGTTTGATAAATGTCTTTCGGTGCCTCCTCACTACTGTTTGTGATGTCCTTGCCAGTGTTTCTGTCTGTGCACGCAGGTCTTTAGGTTCCCTGCTGCTGCTGCTGCTTGATAAATGAGGAACAGGCTAAAGGTCTTTACTTTTTCTTTCACACTGATTCCTGCTTTGCTTTTCAAGGCCGGAGGGGAGTTTCAGAGCACTAATGTACTGATAGTTTTTTTTTAATTTATCAAACTGCTTGCAGGAAGGCTCCGCCCAGAATATCTGAGGTGAGAGTGAAAAATGAAGACTTCTCACTCTGTTTCTGTTTACTTCTTGGAATCTTGACTTGTGGCCTTTGTCCCCCCCTAGTGGTAGAATCAGGGAGAGTCATGCAAGCTACAACTGAGGGCTTCCTGCAAATAACGTGCCATTAGAACGATTTGAAAGTCACATAAAAAACTTTCGTGGCTGCAGATATGCTTGTGCATACCAGAGCCTGTTTTTGGTTATTAATATGATTTATCTTTAAGTCATGCTGAGGTTTCTATATTTTGTAGGACAGGGATTTTTCAAACTTCTTCATGTTGTGGACCCCCACGTCATCTCTCGCTCCCCCATCCGAAGTCGTTTAGATCAAAAGGGGCTCTTATATCCAGATGTGTTGTGCTTGAGGCTTCAAAAACCTGTTTGCAAGCGTCTATAAATCTGATCCAGGATTCTTGTGTTTAAATGCTTATTTTTCCCAAGTATAATAAAAAGAGTTAATGTATTGCTCCTTTTGCTGAGGGCCCCTGAAAGACTGTCAAGCACTCAACCGGCCCTCTTTGTGATCAGAATCATATTCAGGTTTAGTTCCAAGTAAAGGTTTTCACAATACGAGGATTTTGCCTTGTTAAATAGGTGCTAACATTCAACATAGAGACAGGAAGAGCTTAAATAAAGATGTAATACAAAAATACAAGTACCAACAAAAAGACAATTAGTGAGGTCAGGTTAACAGAAATAAAAACATCAGTAAAATTTCATTTGACATGACGGTCACATAATTTAAAGAAGTTCTTGAGATGTAACTGGCTGGAGAACTATTTCTGCAGAGGGGGAGAGCATCGTGCAGCAGTAGACGATCTCTGCGGCGGCGCTGTGCTGACGTGCGTCGGTCCGTCACGTGACCTGTGGAATGTTAACAATGCAGCGAGTGTCCAACTTTGTGCTGCATTTCTGATCCTGCCTGGAGAGTCTGGGGAGAAAATGGAGGCCCGCTTCATCCCGTTCCTCCGTCCACACTGAGCTGCTCGGCGGAACGCACCGACGGAACCGAACCACCGGGACGTGAAGACGAGCCGCCGTCGGACGGGATCTACTTTCTAAATTCCTCCTCGCCGCTTCTCTCACATGGTAAGCTGAGAGTTGCTTTTCTTTGGGGAGGGGAGTGGTGGTGGTGGTGGAGGTGGTGAAACTTATTTTCACGAGTTGTTGCTGAGGGGGAAAAGTTAGACAGGGTGTGTTAAAGAGGAAGAGGATCTAAACTTCTGAAGTTCTTCTGCATGTAAATATGTTCTGGTGCTGCTGAGGACAGTAAAACAGGGGTTTCCACACTTTGTTTCATGACCGGGGGGTGGGGGGGGGGGGG
>CAAKHC010008478.1:6670-20865 GCA_901007825.1 Macroramphosus scolopax | reverse complement strand
CCCGTCATCGGGGTCGGGTCACCCGGCGGGCGCTGGAGAGGTGAACCGGCAGATGCTGCAGGAGCTCGTCAAAGCCGGCTGTGATCAGGTGGGACAGAGAGAAAGGTGGAGAGAGTGTATGTGTGTGTATGTGTGTGTGTGTGTGTGTGTGTGTGTGTGTGTGTGTGTATGTGTGTGTGTGCGTGCCGGCCTGTCTGTGTGGAGGTGCTTTGTCGCTGTTTAAAGCCACTTCAATGAGATATGAGAAGATGAAGTCAGAAGGTTTTAAATGTTGCATAGTGCCAACACATTAAATGTTGAAATATCGGGGGGATTCCTCCGCCGGGCTGGAGGTCGTTTACTCTCCATCCCCCTCGAGGAATGCAAGCGCACCATGCAGCGTCTCTGGTGAACGGCGGAGATGAGTGTTTCCGTGTGAGTGTTTGGGATGAAAGTTATCTGGAGGACTGTGGTCAAAGCTGCATCCATCTGAGCCTGTTGGCATGTCCAAACATTAACTTTACAGCTTAATGCTCGGTGTCACACATCTTCGGGTCAAAGGTCAGGAGGTAAACACCGACGTAGGCCCGATGTGAGTGTCTTCAGTCCTGAGTCGGACTCGGTTCTGTTGCAGTTAAATGGGAATATTCTGACATCACTGGATCTGAAAGGATGATGACTGTTGGACGTGTGCAGCAGGTTGGAGGTTAATGCACCAACTCAAAGTGCTGGAGGGTGCAGCTGTGGAGAAGCAGACTTCTGTCTTGTGTCCTCTTCTTAATGCCCGGACTGACTCGAGTGCAGCGGCATCTTTAATGTGCTCGTGTGTTCAAGGTTGCATGTCGCCTTTTCTCGTCCCACTGATTCAATTGGTCGGCAGTATATATATATATATATATATATAATATATATATATAAACCTCTGCAGAGTTTTAGATGTATTTTTCTCGCATCAGGTCTTAACTGCTCGTTTGTTCAATTGGGACCCGGATTCTTTTCTAACATCCTCAACGATGACGGCTGAAACTGTGAGAGGCCGGCTCGCCACAATGGAAGCCATTTCCTCAGCCAGCCAGTGTCGGCTGGTTGACCTCCACTACTGGCAGCATTGTGAGCCGACCAAACCAGTGCTGGCTCGGTCACTGCAAACAGGAAGCCGACATTCAATGGCAGCAGGGTGGACCAGTTCCTTCTGCTGGCTGCAGTTGTTGTCACCACCCAGAATGTCGCCTCTCCTCCTCCTCCTCTACGTCTGGGGTGTCAGCCAGACGCTGGACCCCCGAGTCCCCGTGCACCTCGATAACAACACTTACTTGTTAATATGAATATAAATAGAACGAGCATCCTCTCCCGCTTTGGATTCAGGAAAAGCCAGTTTATGGTCAGAAGTCGACGCCACCCTGTGGGAGCACATGACCGTTATTCATATTAAAGTTAGTTACATTTAATAATCTGGTTGGTGTTTATTTCCATTTAAAGTGCTTGTAAATTACATTCCTGTTTAAAAATAAATTCCTCAGAACAAAGAACATTTTTTCTTATCAGCCAGCCTCCTCCTCCTCCTCCTCCTCTTCTCTTGTCCTCTCCAGCTGCAAATCACGGAGCGATGTGGCTCGTTGCATAACCCCCTTTCTTTTTTCTTTTTTTTTTTTTTAAAGGGAGGAAATGTTTTAGAGGGGGAGAGAAGGGGGAGGAGGGTGGGACGTGGTATGCCACGCATTGAGATGACAGGAAAGGAAAGGATGTGAAAGGAAGGAGGGTGTGTGTGTGTGTGTGTGTGTGTGTGTGTGTAGTGTTTTTGTCTTCCCTCAAGTTCTCGGCCCTCCCAACAGGCCTTCCTCTGTGTCCTGCACAAACCGCGGCCAGAATCCGCTGCACGCTGCGCCCGTTGAAGCCTCCAGTCGTGGTGATGTTTACGTAACGATGAGGCCAACAGGACATGACCTGAAAGCACTGTTACTAATGTGCGTTCATTGTTCATATGTCGGGGGGGGGGGGGCAGATTCCTCCCTCAACCAAACTGTAATAATGTGCGAGTCAGGCGTCACCTCGCTCTGAACATTTCTGCATGCTTCAGCCCCGGATGAGGAAGAGGAGGTAGAAACACCCCTCTGTGTGTGTTGATACATCACGTCCCTCTCAGCATGTCCGTCCATCTGCTCTCTGCTCCTGAGCGTCCTGCATATGGCTTCGATTTGCAGGGTCCCGTACTGGAATGTGCTTCACAAGTGGGTCACAGAGACGACTAACACCCACTCACTGCGAGGTGGATAGACGTATCAGACAGCAGACCTGCAGTCAATCCTCCAGTTGATCATCATTTTGGAGGCTGTAATTACTGTTGAGCACATCTCACAATGAGGTGGACGGAACCTCCGGGTCCGACAGGTGAGGCTGTGAACCTGCATTGTTTCTGGTGGCCAGCAGGTGGCGTTTCCTCTCTTCAGTCCACAACCTCCACACACCTTTTTGTCTGTGTTCACTGGCGGACTCTGATCATTGGAACCAAGCTTTTCCTTTACTACTGGTCCTGTAGCAACATCACCACCACTCAGCTGAGGCGTCTCTTCCACCTGTACACTGACCTCTGCTGGCAGGTGCTGTGCACTACTGGTATTCCTAAATTCCTCCGTGTACCTTGAGGTCATCCACACCTAATGACCAAAACTGGAGGATTCAGAACTATAGTCCACAAACCAATGGGGTGACATCACCAATGGGGTGACATCACCAATGGGGTGACATCACCAATGGGGTGACATCACCAATGGGGTGACATCACGCTGTCTCTGTCCACCTTTTCTACAGTACGATTCTATCCAGGTGTACTAAAGTGAGTGTCGGGGGGAATTTGGGGAGCATCTGTCGTCCTGACAGCAAGATCACCAGGCCTGCCTCCGTACAACACACACACACACACACTGATGGCTCACTATAAGATATATAAATTAAATCAGACAATCATTTAAGTTTCACTTTTCTTTTAATTCTCTTGTTTCCAGTGATGTTCATGGTTTGTTCTTCCCACCTCACCTGGTTCCAGTCCGTCTGCTTCCTGCAAGTCATCACTCATGTTAGCTCATCTTCTATATTTACTTCTATATAGACAGAAGAGTTTCTGTGTGCAGCAGCTTGTCTTGTTCTGACTTGAGGCTCCTCCAGGCTGCTGGGAACTTTATAAACTACAAGCAGCACTTTGAAATCTGTTCTTATAGGACGACTTGAAGCCATGTTTGTTCTCCTGGTTCTTGTTGGAAATCAGCAGCTGCAGGTGGGTCGTTGCATCCGTCCATCCAAACATGATCTGCTTCTTAATTCACGATAGAAATATGAGCGGCCGTATCAGTGCTTCCATCAGATTGAAGATCTCACCGTCCTCCTGCAGCAAACGTTCTGTGTGTGTGTGTGTTGACGTATCTGACGATGTTTGATCTGGTTCCTGGTTTGGATCTGTTGAGTTGAGAAGCCTCTAAGATCTCCTGCTTCAAGACTAACAGAGCAGCTAAAGGAGTGATCGGCATGGTTTAATAAAAGGCCCCAAACCTCCAGAACAACGCTCCGCCGCGTCTCCTCCTTCAGGTTTTTTTTTCTTCTGCTGAAGAATAGAAGAAGCCGGCATGTTTCACATAGGTGACCTACATTCCTCTGGACCCACCTGTTGCAGGTGGTGAATATCTGAGCATGTTTAAAAGCTCCAGATGACTGGACCTCATCTGAAGTTATTTACCGTATCCTGCTTGGCTGATAATGAGAATTCCCCAGATGAGATCTCGGAGTACCGGATTCCACCACTAGTGTTCACTCTTGACTCAGCAGGACATAATGAGACTGAATGGGAGCGATGTGCCTCCGATCCACCAGGTGGCGGTGCTGCTCTACGCCGGTTTGCAAACACTAAATAAACAGGAAGCAGCAGAGACCCTTCCAAATCCCCTTGTGGCTGTACGACTGACCTGCTGGCTTCCCTTCGACTGCTGACTCAGGATCAGTTTGCTCATCTCTTTCACCTACATTCACATTATTCTATCAGTTACTCCACCTGCTTCTGTCTGGACTGTCAGTGGATGAAGCTTCCACCGTTTGTTTTATACTTCATCCTCTTTGTGTGTGTTGTCTTGATGTCTTCATGGCCAATTATCCTGTTTTGGTTTTATTCGCTGCAGCACCATCTTTCCTGTATTTATAGACACTTAATGTCCGATCAGACAGTTAAATAAAACAGGTTTTATTTCCTGCAGTTTTTAGAGTATTTTATGTGTTTCTCAATCTTTATTTTTCTGTGTTCTTGCCCCCCAGGAAATGGCTGTCCGGGCCCTGAAGCAGACGGGAAGCAGGAACATCGAAGCAGCCTTGGAGTACATCAGTAAAATGGGTTACCTTGACCCCCGCAACGAGCTCATCGTCCGTGTCATTAAACAAACTTCACCAGGTGCTCAATCACAACCTCCACAAACGTAGTTCTGCTATAGTTTGAAGCGAATCTTCTGTCTTTATATAAAGTCTGTTGATTTATGTTGTTATGATCTAATGTCTAAATCATATTTGTTGTCGTTTCAGGAAAAGCCGGCATGTCGAACTCAATGGACCACCGTCCTGCTCTGGAGGCCCCGGGTGAAGCAGTAGGTGCTATGCCCCCCTACCACCAAATGGGGGCCCCCATGTATGAGGGTGCAGCAGGATACGGTCCAGAGGGACCCTACATGAGTGCGCCCCCTGTTATGAACTACATGATGCCTCCGTCCGGAGCAGCACAGGGCCCCGCCATGGGAAACCCAATGGGACGACCTCCCAGTATGGGCACCTACCCAGCGGTGATGGCAACCCAGAGTAACCCAGCCAACACCATGTACCCTCCAGGTGCCCAGCAGAAGGGCTACCCTGGCGGTATGGAGCAGCACGGGCCCATGATGAGCTACAACGTCCCTGGCCAACCTCTGCAACTCCAGCCACAGCCACCAGGGGGCCCTGTGCCAGGCCCCCATTATGACTACAGGCCTCACATGATGGAGCCTGCAGGCTATGGAGTCAAGAGAACCGCCTCCTTCCAGAACAAGATGGCCCCGCCCCCCATGGCACCCCAAGACAACTATGTCAACATGCAGGGTAAAGGGACCATGGGCCAGAACGGGCCAGGGGGAGGAGGGGGAGGGTACCCTGCTAACCTGTACCTCTCCCCTCACTCCCACCCACGTCAGGCCAGCCCCACTTCCCACCAGGTCCACATGATGTCTCGTTCTCCAGGTGGGGTGGCGGCCATGGGCCCGGACTTCTCAGACCTTCCCCAGGGCTTGATGACGCCATCCAGGGCTAGCCTAAACCTGGACCTGTATGAGCACCACTGGGCAGGGCCTCCGGGTCCTGAAGGAGCCCCTCCAACCAGGCAGCCCCAACCCCAGGGGCCCTTCAGGGGCGAGGTGCGTGTTCCCAGCAGAGCCAACTCCTTTAACAGCCGCTCTGCTGGCCCCAATGCCGTTCGGCCCGCGATGGCGGCGGCCCCAACAGGCGGCAAACAAGAACACCCTCCGAACACCATGACCACTGTGACGTCTCCGCCCATCCAACAGCCGGTGAAAAGCATCCGTGTGATGCGTCCAGAGCCCAAGACGGCTGTGGGACCTTGCCACCCCAGCTGGTTGACGGCCCAGGCCCAGGACACAGCAGAGTCACTGGTCTACCTGCCAGAGGAGACTTACTCCCTGGAGCCGGCTCAGGAGCCTCGCTGCCCGCCACCACCGTACCCCAAAAACCTGTTTCTGTCCGCGGCGGCTAGCGAGACGGTGGAAGGAGCCGTAGCCATGTGTGCAGCTCAGGACCTCGGCTCCCCGCCTGCCAGATGCTCCCACAGCAGCAGCGGGGGCAGCGGCAACACGGACACCAGCCAGCAGCAGGTTAAAGAGAAGAGCAAGGTGGGGAAAGGAGAGAAGACGGTGAAAGACAAGAAGCAGATCCAGACGTCGCCTGTTCCGGTGAGGAAAAACGGACGCGACGAGGAGAAGAGAGAATCGCGTATCAAGACCTACTCGCCTTTCGCCTTCAAGTTCTACATGGAGCAGCACATAGAGAACGTGATGAAGACCCACCAGCAGAAACTGAACCGCAGGCTTCAGCTGGAGCAAGAGATGTCCAAGGTAAACTATTAACTTCTCTATTTCTACTATTTGTTGCAACTTTATCAGGACTTTTTAGATCCATATGAGCAGGAAGGAGCAGACGGAAGGTTTACCCGGATTTCTTTGTAAAACAGGATTCCGTGAGCCTGTGCTGCATCGTCTCTGTACTAAAGTGTGAAAATATGCTGATGATCCACGATTTACAATTCGGAGAATTAGAGAGTTCTGTTTGTCGACAAAAAGATCTTTGTCTTGGAATGACGAGTCAGCGAGTTCACACTTGTGATGGCCTGAGCTTCTTTCTGCATTATCACTCTGCCCTTTTGACCTCCTTCAATAAAGGCGTCTGAAAGGCGGAAAAAATAAACGTCTGGACCCCGCAGGGCTCCGTTCGCGCCGCTAGTCATTAATATATGAGTCATGTGTTCCTCCTCCTCCTCCTGCAGGCCGGCCTGTCGGAAGCGGAGCAGGAACAGATGAGGAAGATGCTGAACCAGAAAGAATCCAACTACAACAGGCTGCGTCGAGCCAAAATGGACAAATCCATGTTCATCAAAATCAAGACGTTGGGCATCGGAGCCTTCGGAGAGGTGTGCCTGACGCGGAAGGTGGACACGGGCGCTCTGTACGCCATGAAAACGCTGCGCAAGAAAGACGTCCTCAACCGCAACCAGGTGACTTCTTCTTCTTCTTCAAGTAGACTTGAGTCAGATGACATTTGCACCTTTTCCTTTTTATTCACCTCCCTGATATGTCTGGTGCAGGTGGCCCACGTGAAAGCGGAGCGTGACATCCTGGCGGAGGCCGACAATGAGTGGGTGGTGCGCCTTTATTACTCCTTCCAGGACCGCGACAGCCTCTACTTCGTCATGGACTACATCCCCGGAGGGGACATGATGAGCCTGCTCATCCGCATGGGCGTCTTCCCCGAACCCCTGGCCTGCTTCTACGTGGCGGAGCTGACGCTGGCCATCGAGAGCGTCCACAAGATGGGCTTCATCCACCGCGACATCAAGCCCGACAACATCCTCATCGACCTGGACGGACACATCAAGCTGACTGACTTTGGCCTGTGCACGGGCTTTCGCTGGACGCACAACTCCAAGTACTACCAGAAAGGTGAGTGTGTTCCTGATGTAGAGCTCGATTCATCCAAAGAGCAGCGGACGGAACATCCAGTCGGTGCCTCCTTTGTGGAGTTTAACAGTGTTTTTACTCCTTCTGTCTCCAGGGAGTCACGTGAGACAGGACAGCATGGAGCCCAGTGACTTCTGGGACGACGTGTCTAACTGTCGCTGCGGCGACCGGCTGATGACACTGGAGCAGCGTGCCAACCGGCAGCACCAGCGCTGCCTGGCTCACTCCCTGGTGGGAACACCCAACTACATCGCACCCGAGGTGCTGCTGCGCAAAGGTGAGAACAAGGACAGGATCCCGCCGGGCCCGGAGGCAACACCAAGCGCTGTATAAAGTCATTCCCAACCACGGACCTGTTGGCAGAAGCTGCTAACACATTCTTTCATGCACTGATGAGGAAGGAGTTCAGGGTTCATCTCCTCCTGCTGAGCCACAGCCGCCCATGTGCACTTCTACAATACAATAATATAATCGTTAGCATGTTAGCTCCGTGTTCACCATGTGTTCTGTTTGTGTGCAGGCTACACCCAGCTGTGCGACTGGTGGAGCGTTGGAGTGATCCTGTTTGAGATGCTGGTGGGTCAGCCTCCCTTCCTGGCCTCAACTCCTACAGAGACTCAGATTAAGGTCAGTGAGGAAAGATGTTGAATGAATTTCAGGCTTGTGTCTCCGGGTCACTTCCACCTCAGCAGGTGGTGGCCAAGTAATTAGTTATTTGATGCTATAAAGAAGAGGAAGTGACATCATGGTGGACGGCTGCTGTATCTTCATGTGTGACATGTCTCCCCTCCGCAGGTCATTAACTGGGAGAGCACTCTGCAGGTGCCTGCCCAGGTCAAACTGAGCCCCGAAGCCGTCGACATCATCGGGCGCCTCTGCTGCTCAGCAGAGAATCGCCTGGGTACCAACGGCGCCGGCGAGATCAAGGCCCACCCCTTCTTCACCCAGACGGACTTCTCCAGCAATCTGCGGCAGCAGCCGGCCCCTTACCGGCCCAAGATCGCCCACCCGATGGACACGTCCAACTTCGACCCCGTGGAGGAGGAGGGTGTCCCCGGGGCGTGGAGTGACAGCGGCGACAGCACCCGCGCTTTGGATGCACTCTGCTCCCCGCACGGGAAGCACCCAGAGCACGCCTTCTACGAGTTCACCTTCCGCAGGTTCTTTGACGACAACGGCTGCCCCTTCCGCTACCCTAAACCGCCCGAGGCTAGCGGGTTGAGCGTCTCCGGGGCCAGCAGCATGGGCCCGGAGGAGGAGGATGAGCAGGGAGTGGAGGCGGAGGAGGAAGAAGAGGATGATGACGAGGAGGGAGAGCAGGGCGAGGGATGCGAGCCGGTGTACGTGTAGAGCTGCGGGCCCCCTGAGCTGCGGCGCTGCCGACCCCCCCACCTCACCACCGCTACTCATCTGTGTGTGTCTGTGTGTGTGGAGTGATACATGACACACAGGTGCTTCTGTGTGTGTTTGTGCATATCTGGCATGTGTGATGTTGCAGAGTGTCGCCACCCGGTGGAATCTACTGTGTCAACAGTGAGCGAAAATATTCAACTGCCCTCATCTGGGACCAAAAAACAACATTCTGCATGAAGGGTGAGGCGAGCGGGACTCAGAAACTGTGCAGGCTCGAAGGAGGTTATCACCATCCTCAAGAATGTAAGGACGTCTGAATCACAGAGGACATCCAGACTCTAATTCAGTGAAACCTTCTGGTTCATCCGGCGGTTTCTTTGTGTGCCATTCCTTAAACCTTTGGTCTTACGGACGACGGAAACACCTCCCAGTGACCTCCTGACACAGGAGCTACTTCCTGTTCTACCTTCACACTCGTGTTGAGCGCAGGACTCGATGAGCCGCACGTCTCTTTCACAGCTCGGACGTTGGAAGTTCGGGCAGATTCCTCTTCTACCAGTTACGCAACTTGTCTTGTGAATCTTCGCACATTACGAGATCGTTCATCAAGTTTTATTTTTAACTGAAACATGCGAGAAGTGACACGATAAATGATGCGAGACAGGATCCACAGATCCAAAAATTGGATGCCCCCCCTCCCGAGAAACCATCGTTATCTTTACAGCCAGCCGCCATAACAGAAATAACATGGATGAAAGAATGTTACTGACTCCACCGACACAGTTACAACCGTGTGAAGTGTTTAAAACAGGCTCTATTTATAAATTTCCACCTTAACGGCACTCAAAGCGCTTTACAATGTTGCCTCATTCACACATACACATTCACACGCTTGATGTCGGACGCCGCCATGCGAGGCGTCGACCAGCTCATCAGGATCAGTGTCTTGCTGGAGGACGCTCCGACGCCGTCTCTGGAGTAGCCGGGATCCGACCAGTAACCCTCCGAGTACTACATGGTCGGAGAACAGTGATAGAAATCAGAGCCCGCCTCCTCGGACCGGACTAAACCCGCCCCGACCAATCAGAGCTGAGCTGGTTCTACATACAGACGTGTGTAAAGATCAGCCTCGCTGCAACCAGTGTCTCCTGGAGGTCGTCACGGCAACACAAGGCAAACATGTTCTTACAGCCAAACGTGTGACTAAGTGCAATACAGAAAAAACAAACATTATATATAGTTTTCTAAACACTTAATATCCTCTTTAGTACTGAAACGTGCCACATACAAATATATTGGTTTCTATATATTTTTTCTCCTTTCAGTTACGACATGCTGCTTATTATTGTGGTTAATATTATTTACTTTGTTATGACGTGTGTACCTGTATTTGTCCCGGCTTAAAGAAGCTTAATCACATCGTGCGTTTGGGGGTTTTGAACGTAAAGAGGCGTCTGTTCCTAGTTGAATGTCGGGAGTGTGTGTGTCCAGCCGACGCCGACGACGTGGTGGTGGTGGTGATGTTTGAAGGACATGGAGGCCAGACTCTCCCCTGCAGCCGGGCTGGTCCTGGAGGCGGGGGGGGGGGGAGGCCGTGGGGGTGTCGGGGTAGAGTGAGAGGGGAGCGAAGCAGGTCGGCTGCAGGAGATGTTCCACAGAAAGAAGGAGCTTTGGAGCTTCCTCTGTTTTACAAAAACCACAGACGGCTAAGACTTCAAGAGTTTTAGTGTTTGGTACATTTTCTTTTATTTATCCGAGATGACCACAAGTGTGAGTTTTTTCTTTTTTTTTTTTTTTACAACAAACCTGTGCCATGGAGACGACACTATCTGCTTTGTGACAATCAGCGAACACTAAGTTCTCTCTCTACCCGGCTGGTGACACGAAACCCTGTCGTCAGTATTCTGAACTCATGACTGGGAGTTCTTATCCTTTGATACTTAACTGACAGGATGATGGTTAATGTGCGGATCCCGTTTGTTACAGAACTGTTCTGTTTTATGTTGCTTGACAATGTATTTGTTTTTTACTGTAAATGTGCCTTGTGTCCTAAAGCGAGCGGCCCGATCTTAACGACTGCCTTTCCTTTTCCACCTGGTGTTAGTTTCCCGTCAGTGGAGGATGACGGGCACACTCTGCCTCGACGTTTACACCGGCTGTGTTTACATACAGCAGCAGTCTTCATCACATTCTGGTCTGTTGCTTGTTGCTTCAGGCTTTGTGAGGCCACATTGGCGTTCAAACATGACTGGCTGGCTCTGGTTCTTCTTCTTCTTGGATTTGTCTTTCTGTTGGTCACAGAATCCAACCTTCTAGTTTGTAGACCAGCAAAGTGTTGGTTCCCCTCTGGAACCAGTGAACTGGATTGAGATTTGGCACCGTCTCTGACCTAGTGGTCGACCGATCAGTGAGGTCGATGGCTGATTCTGGGTTTCAATCTGATAAAATACAAAAATAAAAGTCGCTGAACTTAAATGAACATTTATTCAACACTAATGTTGTATCGTGCACTTTGTCTGCAGTGAACTCATTTTAAATGAAATAAATTCGTCCACCGAAAATCAGGCACCATAACTTTGTAAAGAAGAAAAATATTTCTGAATGGAGAATGATGTTTTAGTGCTCCTGACAGCATTCTTCTGCAGATACAAGCTTCTCTTTGTTTCTGGGAGAGAATTATGGTCAGTGCATTATTGGTATTTAGCCTCTGAGGGGCTGACAGCCAAAAAACTGCTCCTAATATTAGTTGTTGTCTTTCTGTGACTGCAGGTTACAACTCAGGTCAATACATTGATATGTATTTAATTGATCATTCACATTTTTAAGTATTGGGGCACTCTGTAGTACTTTGATGGCACATTTAAAAAAAGAAAGCTATTGGAGTGGTTTCTTCTTGGGTCCATGCCCCCCCTTCCACAACGTTTAATGAAAATTGTCTGTTTCTTTGACTAGTTTCTTTGTAATCCTGCTAACTTACGTTGGACTAAAAGCAGTTTCCTGTATGTAAACACAGCCTGTGACTCCTGCGAGCTGCAGATGAACCAGTCGTCTACTCGGCAGCATCACTGCATCCGTCAGAGATGAAGTGCCTTCATCTAGGGCACCATCACACTTGAGTGTTGCTCTTTCACTCCTCCTCCTCCATCCAGTGTTTCTTTCAGCCAGTCCAGATGTCCTAGCCCTTCTCTAAACATCGCCCCGATCCATCGATCAGGACGGACTGCTCTTTTTTTTTTCAAAAAAATAAATAAATAAAGCTTTATAACGAGTGCGTGTGGTGTCTCCTGGATGTGTTTTGGTTTTTAAGGTTAGAGAAAGTTGACTGACAATCTTTGACTGACTTTACGTCCCCCCGACTTCTTTCTCGTGTATCCTCTTCATTTTGTATTTTTACTCCGAGGAGCTTCTGGTTGTCTTCAGTGCTCCTATAATGTATGATACAATTCTGTTACTCTTGAATTTATATTTATACAGATATACATATTTTTTGTATCTTTTTTTTTTTTTTTTAACTTCCCCTGTGCTATTGTTCGAGCATCCATGTCTACGCAGTATTATAGATGATGTAATGTGGACAGCGATCTCTTTTTTTACATTCATGTATGAACTGAGAATTTGTAAAAAAGAAAAAGAAAAAAAATGCTGTCAGTCTTTGTGTGTAAAATGTATGTATGAATTAAATTAACCAACTTGGACTCTTTATTTGCAGTTCTTAAACTTTGGGATTACGGTCACATATTGCATTCGAAAGTTGTATCCAAAGAAATATGGAATAAATTTACATGAAATCCAAGTCAGTTAACTCACCTTTAATTTTTAAAACTATTGCCCATAAGAGGATACCAGTGTGTTTATTTTAGTTGTACAATCTGTCAGTAAATATTCTTAATTTTAACAGATTAACATAAAATATTCAAAATTTAAATAAAGTTACAATAATTTAATCGAAACAGAATATCTGAAATAAAAAGTTTTAAAAAAATACAAATAAAAGAATAAAAGTTATTATACAGTAGCACAATATAAAAATAAAACAGAATGCGGAGGATGCAGCAGTGCATTGTGGGGGATTTGCCCTGAGTGATTAGGTAATGGGTAGTTAGTAGTACAGTAGTGGGTGTTGTGTCCCTCCGCGGGTCCACGTTCGCGGGTTGGGGCCCCACGCTGGAGCCGCAGGCTCGAGCCCGCCTGCCTCCCGCTGAGCTCCCACAATGCAGAGCGTCTGGCGCGTCATTGGAGAGGGACGATGATGGCGGCGGTCGGTGCACCAGAAGTGATCACACAGCTGGAAAGCGCTGCCAAAGTTTTAATGGTGAGAATTGTAACGTTTTTCTCCACCACGGGGGAGACGGTGAACGTGTCCGGAGTTTGTCTCGGGCGGAGGTCGCCGGGGCTCGTTTCTTCCCGGTGTTTTGTTATGTTTTTTACTAACGGCCGGTTAGTAGCGAAGATTTGGGAGCGATGCGTGGCGCAGCCTGTCTCCATCCCGCAAAAAAAAAAAATTAAAGAATATTGTCATCATCGTCACATTTCAGCCTCACTATCATAAAACGAGCCACCGGGTAGACGAGGCGGGAACTTCGCTGCCCTGTTAGCTTAACTTTTATTACTCTTTGGACTCAGTTGGAGCATCTTCCCAACCGTCGGTGCACGCGGACTGCAGCATCCCCAAATCAGGCGCTATCCCCCCGCGGTTGTCTCCTCTTAACACCCCCAGCCTTCCTACGGGGGCCTGAACATAGCTGGTGGCTAACCATGTGCCTGTCAGCAGTGTGTGTGTGTGTGTTGGATAGATGAGCTAGCAGCAGCTTGTTGTCCTATCCGCCTTGTTAACCTTGTAGTTGGTTGATTAGAGATTAAACTACTGACATCAACAAGTCAACAGCATCTTGTTGTCCTCTCCCCCTTGTTTACCTTGTTACTGTTTGAATTAGATATGAATCTACTGAGAACAACAAGTCAACATCAGCTTGTTGTCCTCTCTTCCTTGTTTACCATGTTATTGCTATAGTTTGTTGATTAGACATCAATCTACTGACAACAACAAGTCGTCATCAGCATGTTGTCTTCTCTGCCTTGTCCTACATTAAAGAAATTGCACACTAGAGTTCCATGTAGAAACAAATAGTTTATGTTTGTATTTTGTTTCAGGTCATGTTCAGGAGAAGCTGGTGTTGGTGTTTCCTCTCTTTCTCTCGCTGCTGGCACTTTTTCTACTTTTAACACTGATTCAATGAAAGCTTTATTGACTGAATTATATTTGTGGGGAGGTCCCTACCTGACCCACTTAGACGTTTGGATGTTTGTATGAATGATAAAATGTTTGTTTTTTAAACAGGCACCGCCGTCCATGGTCAGCAGCGAGCAGAGGCAGCACGCTGAGCACGTGTTCCTCTCCTTCAGGAAGTCCAAATCACCCTTCGCCATTTGCAAGCACATATTAGGTAAATATTCAATTCATCCATTCATCACCCTTACATTACACAAAACAGGTCCAGTGAGGACGTGACGTTTACTGTCACTTGATATCAGTAAATAAACTCAATATGAAGTTGAGACCCTGTTGGGAGGCGTTGTGTTATCAGGAGCGTGTGTCCGTCCATGTAAACGATCCCC
>CAAKHC010008473.1:0-13553 GCA_901007825.1 Macroramphosus scolopax | reverse complement strand
TTATAACCTCCAGTCGTTCCTAATTAACACAACTAAGCACGCCTCCGATTTCCATAAAAAGGCATGAGAGTGCAGCCGAACAGACGAGATGGGAGAGCTCCAAATTAAATTCAGGAATTCTGAAGGAAAGTGAACTGCAGACGAACCGCCGTGTTTGGGAGCAACAGCGGGCATGAAACATTTAGTAGCATCAGTGGGTATAAAATAACAACAGCGTGCCTTCGGCTGAGTGTTTGTACACGGACCTGCACCCCGTTTCAAAACATTGTGTTCATTAAAAAGAACTGTGCTTTTTAAAAATAATGAAAATAATCGTTAAAATATCATAAATTATAAAAACTAGTGAATTAAATCCTCCAATATTATGCAACTGCAGACATGAAGAAACAGCCAAACCCAAATTATTGTACACAAACACATCCGCACTCAAGTGTGTGTCAGTGTGTGTAGATTGTTTAAGAACAAATCACTGCCTGTCATGTGCTGAGTGAATCATGAGTCGGGTCGAGCTGACCTGTTATTGGAAATGTGCTACATTCCAACTCTTTTTAGGAACAGCAGAATATTTCACTGTTGCCACGGTTGCAAGTTTATTGTGATATTTATCCATTTTTTAATAACTGGTCTCAGAGTCTAGTGTTCCCTGGTTAAATCAGTGCAGCAGCTTCTTGCAGCGTCGGGTCATTCTGTGTTTTTAGAGGAGGATACATTAATGCAGCGTGTTCCGACATTAAATGCTGACACTCAGTGTTTGTGAACAAATGCACGGGACCTCTAATAGATGAACAGCATCTTGTTTCAACTGCAAAGGTATTTGTGTCCCTGCCGGTATTTGTACAAGAAGTGGGCGTGGTTAATACCACAAGTCACAATAAAGCCAACAAATATTGTATTTTCGAACCTGCTTCTCATCTCTCTCTCAATAAAATGGGCGTCTGTCTCCTGTGGCTTCGTATGTAACGATATGAATCGACACAGGCGTGTCAATAACCGAGCTGACTTTTGCACAATAATAACAAACAACTTCTGCTTTAAGAAATATGTGTTTTCACCAACATACAGTCGGCCCCTTGTGCATCTGTAATGTCTATAACAGTCTGCCTCCACCTGTGATGGTGTTCTGCTGTCGGCCGCCAGTGTTGCCAACCTGTGTGGAAAAACTGTACGATGCTTCTGAAGGTTTTTTTTTTCCCACAATAGTAGCAGAACTGTGCAAACAAATAGAAGAATGTGATGCAACTCTTCCTCTTTCACCTTGTTTGAAAATGCCCCCTATCTGGTCTATGACAGCTGTGAAGTGGTGGATGAAGCACTCTCCTCGTAGGAAGACGAGCGGAGCTGCGCCGCCGGGTTGTTGCAATAAGATGTCACAGTAAAACATTACGTCTGGCCTAAAGAGAGGCACGAGGTTCACGCTTGGTGGGTTGGTTTGGTTTTATGTTTGAGAATCTCTGAGCTGAAGGGTTTAGTCGCCAGAAAGACTTCTGACTCTCGTCCACTGACACAAGTGCAGAAGTTGACTTATTCATAAGTAATCGCCTTCATGTCGGGTTGTTTTCCAGCTTTGTTCGGAGAACAGTGACTCCATATGTTCCGTGTGTTTGCTCTGAAGTTTGTCCGCCTGGCACCCAGTCAACAGTAGGAGAGCTGCTGGTTGCGATGCTCCAACTCAGCCCTGCAGTGCTGTATAATGAATCAAGCGCACATCCTCAAGTCGGGGGCTCTGACTATTCAATAGTTTCCTGCTTCCGACGGGCACAAAACCAGAATTCACACTAAAAGTATCCAGGTCTTGTGCCAGCTCCTTGGCTCACAGTTTCAGTCTAACATAGAGCCACAAGGGCAATTTCTATGCCAGGAATTGGGCTCAGTGAAGCTAATTGTGTGTGGAAATGTAGTCGCTGACCTCAGTTTGATTCCCCCAATACTTGGCTGGATGCGGGAATGTGGGTGATAGGACAGACAGCCGCCAGAGCTGCTGATGTGGAAAAGCAGGAGGTGATGAAGTGTGAGTAATAAGGGAGATTGAGGAGAAGCTAAAAGAGAGGAATGTGTTTAATTAGGTTGCTAATGAGCTTTTTAATGCATCAGGGGAGAGCGCGCCCAACGCTGTGATGAGCGAATAGGAGAGGGATTTGTGTGTGTGTGTGTGATGCCTGCGCACGAGTGTGTACACTTGTTATGCTACGTGTCGCTGTGCGCAGATGACATGCCAATGATTAATTTATGGCCTCATCTGTATGCAACGGCAAGAGATAGCGGAAGATGGAGAAGGAGGAAGAGAAGGAGAAAGAAAGGATGGTGTTGTCAGAGCATGATTTAAGGAGCGTCTCATGTGTTTGCATGTGTGACTGCTCGCTTATCGCCGCGGCTGCTCACCTGCCATTGGCTGCTCGGCGATGTCAGGGCAGATAACGGAGGGAGAGGAAAGGATATGAGATGCGGCGCTATCTGTGAAGCATCTTCAGCCACGAGGGCCTCAAAAACAAGGACACTGGCTCAGCAACAAAGGACATGCAGACGCTGGAGTGCATCTCCAAGAGAGCTGTGAACTTTTATTACACTGGAAATATGATTAATAGATTTGATTTGGCATTTGAGTCGAGTTCAGGGATCAGCAGTTTCCAGCATATTTTTCTACTTTTTCATGGGCTCCACCGATTGATCTTAGGTGTATAGACTCCGCAGTGAGATGGATCAGAGCTTCGCCAATCGGCTGGGAGCAACGAGAGGAGTAATAATGAGCTTTATCCTGTGTTTGAAGCGGCTGTGAACCTGCTGCTGACCCGTGTGGCTTTGTGTTGGCAGGGACCTGCTGCGGCTCGGAGGGACGCTGCCGGGACACAACAGCAAGAGTCCGGACAGCAGTCAGGAAATCGTTCGGCAACAGATGAGTCAAACTCTCCCCATCAGAGTGTGAGCCGCCGCGACCGGAGGATACAGGAGTAAACTACCTAGAAACTCTGACATGAAGAGCCTGATGTAAAATAAAAAAGAAGATAAAAGATGGAAGCTCCAGCGACAGAGACACGACCGCTTTGGAGGTTTCTTTCCGTGAGCGACTGGAGATTTAATGTCTGTTAAATGAGATTGTTCCATTGCAGTGTGTGTGCTCATTATTTGACACTTGTGGATTCGTGACTGTTGACATAAAAAGCCAAACTTCTTATTGCCCCTCTCAGGTTGTGTTTGCATGTCTGCATGTGTTTTCTGCTGGTTGGGAATCGGTCTTTTTTCCTTCTCTTTGCCCAGTTAACTCAAACTGAGGACGGGAAGGGTTCACACAGACGATGGGATTCAGAGTCTAGAATTATTCAACAGTGCCAAGATTAAAGCAAACATTTGCTTAAAAACGAACTCTACGACGGCTCCGCATCGCCAGACCTTCAATCCAATCAACATTTCTTTTTCCACCCAACCTCCCAATTTATTTCTTTTTACTGTTTTGCTGGGAAAGAAGAATAAAACACTTTCATCCGCTTCCTCTTAAATACTGTCTTCCACATGTATTGGGAGATATACGTGTTACGATTCTGTACAAAGCATCCAAGTCTTCACGTCGTCCCTCCGCTAGAGGAGGGGCGTCACTGACACTGTGCGGGACACGTCATGTGCATGCCAAAGTGGAAATTTCTTCTTGTGACAAACAAGCAAACGTACCAATAAGTTCTACATTAAATGTTGCTTTGGTGGCATTTGCTGCGTGGACTCGAACGTCCATGTTTTCTTAACCTTATTTGATTCATATACGCATTGTTTTGAATGCTAAGTTATGACTGATTATTGCAAAGAAGTGTTTTTGTGCTTTTTTTTACGAGTACCGGGGCTTAACTTTTTTATTAAAACACGCTTGTGGGGTTTTTTTGTTTTTCACACTTTTAACGAACCAGACAGACACGAATGAGTGAAATTAGAAGGAAAAATCTTCTGAGGCGAAAAAGCTTGTAGATGCTCGGAGGAGTTGGCTGATCGGTGCCTCGCCAGCGCTGAACTGTATCTTACTTTGGCAGATGTACCGCAGATCAGAGGGAATTAAAGAACATACAGATGATAGCTTTACGACCTTAATATTGACCGGACCTACAAACATTGATGTAAACTAAACCGCTCATTGGTTAATTTCTCCTGACGCGTGTCTTCAGCCCGCCAGCTGTCAGAGCAGTTCCTATTACCGACTGCCTGTAAATAACACTATATTTCTATTAGACCAATCAGCATTTACAACTCTCCGGCCTGAGTTCGGCCTCTCTATGAACCTTGTTTACATGCTTGTTTGAGTATTGTCGAGGAGCAAACAATGAGAAACCGCAGTCATGGTCATTACATATCTGAAACTATATGTCACAATGAAAGAAGAAACTGTGTGTCTGCTCGGGCAGACGTTTTCCTGTGCAATTAAAGGTGTATTAGATTGTAAAAAAAAAATGCCAGAAAACTAGAACAAAAATAAGCATTTCTCTTTCAGTATTTTTACGATAATCATATGCAAATAAATTATTAAACAGATCTCTGGTATTCTCTTTGATTTCTCCGAGCGTTCGCGAGGCTGAAGTTCCAGGTCTCCTCTCATCCGGCCGAGGGATGAAACGAAGGAATAGCAAGCGGGTTTCACCTCCTCAGTCGGAATATCACAGCAGCTTCGGATAGACTCATTAAGTTTTAAGATTAATCAAAGAGCGGTCCAAGCTGCTCGCCAATTAATGAGACCACAGGACTATTTGGGGATTGTAGTCTCTGCTGCTGGAGAGGCTTCAAGGTTAATCTGGTTTCGCACCAAATGTCAGTGTTGTTCGGTTTTAATCCGTCAGCCTGGACGCGAACCGCAGTGCAAGTGAGCGAAGCTGTCACCTCCTGTTTTTATTGATTGGGAGGAGGCTCATTTATCCGGCGCTCGCAGGCTTCATGCTTAACCATCTTAGACTTGCTGCTCAGACAACCGACTCGTGACGACTGCTGGTATCATGTTTTCTATAATACGCTCCCTCAAAATATCCCTGCTGCTCTCACACGATGAATATGCACCAGGTCAACTCAAAGGTCCTCTGAGGCACACTGAGAGAAATGTGCAATATATGTAGACACCCCAGTCGCTGCATGGAATTCCACCGGGCGACCTGCATCGCTTCGTGGATCAGTGCCATTTATCTTGCTGATCAAAGACAGACAGCAGCTTAATGTTTAGTGGAGGTGGTGCAGCTGCTATTTCATTCGACGTTAGAGAGAAGATGTTTAACCTTGCTCACACGTCTGCAAAGACAAGCGCGCCCAGTGTGAAACACCCTAAGGGGCCATATTTTATATGTTTGCTTGGTGTTGCTTGCGACTGAAATCTGACACAGTGTCCAAAGTGAGATTTTGAATCCTGTTTACCATAAAACACTTGAAGCGGTTCCAGCGTCTGGCTCAGCGCTCGCCACAGAAAAGTGTTTGCAGTCTTCCGTCTCTGCAGATATGTCATATTTTACACCGCTGCCTCCTAAAGATGATGCAATATGGCAGCAAACCTAAAGGAAAATACCTCATTAACGTATTACAGACCATCCGAGGCAGTTTTCTCGGAGAGATTTTTAATGAGGCTGCTTGTCGTAGAGGAAACGGTGGATGTGGTGTCGGCGTGACGGAGAGTTTTATAGTTCACGGCTGCTGGTTGCTCGTCGGTGACCCGACGGTTTGCAGCTCAACATCAAATCCCTACATCACCGGAGTGATCTCCACGATTAGTGCGAGATTAACAGCAGCATGGCTGTTATACCGGATGAACACAATCACACACAGGCAGCGGCCAAGTCAGGGCTCACAACGACAAAATGCACACTGCAAATACTAATGAATATTCATGTGTATAAGTACAAGCGCCCAGATATAGTGGATTGGCAGTGATTTGTCAGATTTAGCTGCATCTACTTGTGTACCGTCTCTGAATGCACCAGTCAGCTCTCCTCCAAGCTCAAAACACTCATTCGCCATCCTGTCCAAAGCAAGTTTAATGCCTCCAATTACAGGGGGTCTGCAAGCAGGCAGATTTGGAGCGAGGAGGCTTGGCAGGAGAGTTTGCTACGCATCAGGGCCTTTTAACAAAGTAGTGATCTGCTGCTTGTGGTGCTGAAGCTGTCTGTCCCGGCTCATCAATGGAAAACTACCCCCCTTTTGGGCGAGGAGTGTGCAGCTCCAAGCCAAAACTGTGATGAGAGACAAAAATATCAGACACGACTTGGTACCGGCTCTTTTTACAAACTCTGTGTGGAGGAATTTTCTCCGTCTCTGCAGTGCAAGCACAAATGGAAATCAAAGTCTTTTCAGCGGTAATTTTTATGTAAAACTGGGATCTATTTTAATTGAATATTCTGAGATACTGCACAGCAGAGTCGATGAAGGAAACACGGAGTACAGACAATAACTGCAGTAATGATGAGACCTCACACGTAATGATACATTAATGAACGTCAGGTGAACATTCTGACCTCCTTAGTAGTACGTTCTTATTGAAATCATCCTTGCTATGACCAGGACCTTCATTTATTTAATATTCTATTCATGCATGTTATATTTGATAACATGCAACTCTGAGGTCGTCAATTAAAGGATCATTCTGCACTCCAGATGTCATAAAACTACTTCAATCTGTCTGCATGCTGATCTGTATGATCACTAAAAGCAAACATTCTGCAATGAAAAACCAAAGAACGCCGTATAATTTCCTAATCCACCATGATTATATTATAAAATCTACAACTCAGAAAAAAGCCCAACGTCGCGGGACATTCTTCTTCATTTAATCCAATTAATTAATGGATTACATTTGCCATTTCTTGTAACCAGATTATGGTAATCTTGTTAAAGGTAATCCGTTACTCCCTAACCTTTGTCTTCAGAGAGTTACACTTTGAGGGTTTCTCTCCTCTGTACAGCAGCTGGCGCTAAACGCAGCGGCGGCGAGCTCACGTCGAAGGAAAGATACGAACGGGGGGCAGCAAAACATCTCATCACTGACAGACTCAATTTTACCCTCAAATGATTTATTCACATTAAATTAAAAAAAAAAAGCAGGAAGAGACACAAATAAACACACACACACACACACACACACACACACACACACATCTGCTGAGGTGAATAATGCTTCCTGAGCTTCACCTCGTTACACATTCCCCATGAAAGCCTTTAGATTCATGGTGGCTGATAATTAGCGTGACAGTGAACTTTTTTTTTTACCTTAAACGGGCTCTGAAGCTTCAATCACTGATTAACTGGTGACCCTGTGAGGCTCATACACACCACACACTGGGCTCAGTGGGAAGGCAGCTCGGGTGGAGCGGGGTGTAAATGTAAGGATCAGGGATTGGGATTAACTAACTGCTGCCTGTGTCGTGTTAAAGGAATGATGGAAACAATTATACAGGGAGATGTAACTTTCACACAGTAACTGCCTCTGACTCAATAAGCAGCAACCAAATAAATGAGAAGTTGGATATTTTCAGGGAAATAGTCCTGACTTTCTTTCCAAAGGTATCGCAGGGATTAATCCCCCTCGTATGTCTGTACAGCACATGAACCTGCAGGTAGCAGCCGATTAGCCTCGCAATGCTAAAAGACTAGAACAAGGGGGGAACAGTCAGCCTGGCTAACAATGACAATTCAGTGCTTCACGGGGATTATATGCCAGATTATCTCATAGCTGGTACCAGTAGAACTGCCTGGTCCCGGCCTGGCAGCTGCTCCGGGCTAACACATAACCTGTATTGTATAGTATTGAACTGTCGTTTGTAGCTGTGGACATCTTCTTCTCATCCTCTGGGGTCAAGATCTCTGTCTTCCCTTTTCCCGAGTCTTTGAGCTAAACTAAGATAATCTGCTGATGGATCAAACCACTTATTGAGTTCATTCTCATTATCAAACTTTCTGCATGAAAGTCATATATTTCCCAAATTGTCGAACCTTTCCTCCAACCCGTTTACCTCCTGGGTGCCCTGAGGGGGAAATCAACAAAACACTGTGACAGTGTCCTCAGTATCGAGCCTGTTGCAGCATCTAAAGGACCACATGCGACAGCTTGGGTGTGTTTCAAAGCACCAGAGCTCAGAGCTCCTGCTGAAAGGAAGGGGGCAACACAGATCATTAGCATGCATGTGAATGGGGCGCAAAGAAAGAAAAGATTATGCATTCCTATGTTTGCTGATGAGATAGAGGGGTTTAGGTCCCTCAACCCAGTTTGAATCACAAATCCCCACATGGGAGGGGGAAAGGCCGCGGATGGAGGAGAGCAGACAGAGACAGACTTAATGCTTTTGAGTAAACATAGTGGGGGTGTGTGATGGTCTCAGAACAGATGTCCCAAATCGGCAAAGAAAAGAAGAGAAGAGCAAAGGGACCGGAGGATCCCGAGCTTAACTCCTATCTCTCTAAATCTGCAGAGTATCTGCGAGGGGCATCTGGGCGGTTCTCCCTGCCAGGCTGCCACTCAAAGTTTGGAGAGGTTGTTTTCAGAGCCCCTTTTGTTGTGGCCTGTGGGGCGTGTTAGCAGCACGGCAGTGAAAGAGAAGGCTGGCTTCCTGGCTTCTGGGACGCTCCTTAAACATGCGGAGGGATTTTACAGTTCGCTGGAAAGATGAGGAGAGACAAGGAACGAGAGCAGGTTCTCACCGTCCCCGCTGCCTCGTCCTGTTACCAGGTCAACGGAGCTGATGTTGACAGTAATATGTGTCACCGCCGGTTTGTAATTAAATAGCGGGAGGCTATTGGGCTGAAATGCAGTGTGATCTCCTTTTGTCTCTATCAGAGAGACGTCGCCCACACATAAACATACAACCACAGGCAGATTCTCATCGCCTGGAACTACCTGTATATTTGAAATAAATGGCCTGCCAAGCATTTGATGGGTTGGCTAGAAATCCCAAATGCTTATACTTCCTCCGCTGCTTCCAAGTAATCATCCCCATGGTAACACCTGACACCAGCTATTCATCATGCAGCCCGTATAAACTCCCGGCATATTCACAACAACAACTTTTTATACCCGCCGCTGACGAATAGCCGCACAAAACATGTCTGAGCATGATGATGCATTCAGACTCAAAGAGCGCAGACGAATGTGTGTGTGTGTGTGTGTTAAATCATGCAGTCTCCTCGACAATAATTGTTAGTGTGACAGTTGAAGGTGAATGTGTAAAGATGTTATTGACTCTAATGTGCTGCCACAGTTTCTATCAGCCTCTCAGTGGATGAATATTCAGGGATCAGCGCTTCACTTACAGGAAAAGAAAATCTGTCGCTTTAAATTGGAGGACGATGCGCACACGGCGTAGATTGTATGACTGTATGTCCTGTCACTTATTTTTTTCCTCCTGTCACTGTGCTTCAACCATCTGTCGGTGATATTGATGTTTCTTTCGGAGGGACACGGGGCTCCGCGTGGAGACGGAGGACTTGAACTGGGGGATGTAATCATCTTTTCTTTACTCCGTCGTGCCGTCTGGGGACAGAAACAACTACATCCTGCGATGTCTGTTCCTCCCCTCTGATATCAACCCTCACCGGTTGCAGGGGACGTGACTTCCTAGACCACAACTGGAGAGAAACATGTGGTAATACGACGTTCTGTGATGTGTCAATGCTTGTGGTTGAAGTCATGTTTAATGTATACTTGCACACAGGTTGTCTCCATTTGTCTCTTTTTATTTATTAATCAAAAAAATAATTAATCAATATAAAAAAACAGTATTTTTTCCACCATATTTCCCCATGTGCACCAATATGATTGTATTATAGTATTTACTGAGAACGTTGCAGCTGACAACCGCAGGATGTTTTATATCGTTCAGTTTCTCCCCAGTTGGATAATAGAGACGTCCACAACGTGCACGCTCTCCCGATGAGTTGTGACAATGGCAGGGTGAAGTCTCGTCCGACTGATCTGCACGTTAGCGTCCTAACACGCAGGTCCTCCGGGGGACGTGTGGGTAGTTCAGAGTCACCGTGCACGTGGGAAACGGGGCTTTTGTCAGCATGGGCGAGTTGACTGGCCGATATTTGATGTCAGAATGTACTTTAAATAATAATTCAGAGAAAGAGTGGTGCTTGTTAAGCCCGACATTATGAAGTTCATTGTTTCTGCTGTGGCTTCAAAGAGTGGAGCAGAAGAAGAGCTGCACTCTTGACTTTGAGGTTTCTGTGGACTGAAGATAGTGAGGCGTCAGATGGAGAGGAGGAGAGCAGCCCGGCCGGACCGCAGCGTCAATCCGGGGAGAGTCGACGTCTCCAGTCAAACAGCAGCATCTGGGTTTGTAAGGTACATCCTGAATTCCTCCAGGTTTAACGTCTCCTACGGAGGAAGATCAAAAGGAAGGGATTAGAGCAACATAACAGAGGTAAGTGTGGAGAGGAGTCTCCACTAAACTCCAGAGCGCTTTTGATACCACTCATCCCTGCCTCATCAACAGTAGCCATGGCAACAGCGGAGAGGGAAGTGTGTGGCATTGATAAGAGTGCGACAGGGGATGAAGGGGTTGACAGATCATTTTGGAGAAGTCTGACCCTTCTGCAGACGGACCGTCGTCTTGTCTGGGAAATTAATACCGCACGCAGATGGTGTGCAGAGATTGACAGTCTCAGACCCGGTTCTCTCTGTGGGAGCAATTTAACACATATCATACTACAAAGTGTTAACTTCAGACACTAGTGAGAGTATTTTCACACTCTAAATGTCTGTGACTGTGGGTCTCTTCTTCAAATCCTTTAGGATTTATATGCTGTGCCGAGCTTACTTCAGTTCACATTGTTAGGGAAAATATGCAGAAACTCCAGCACCCTGCCTTCAGCCGGGCTCCAGCCCGCTGCTACAATAACAGATGCCACGCTGAGGTAAATGTTCAACGTTAAGGGCTTCGGTTTAAAGCAGGGAGAATCGCACGAGGAGCAAAATAAATATCGACGCTTGTTTTATCCTAATTTGTTAAAACTGCATGCAAGCAGGATTTTGTGTAAACAAGACTGAAAAAACTTACAAGCTGCAGAAAACCACTGGGAACGCTTCATTTCCTCCCTCCGACTCTGAGCACACACGCAGAGAAAAGAAGGAGGAAGAGGAAGCGCCGTGTACAGTAGAAGGGCCTGCAGCCCGCCTCAGGGGCAGCTAGCCGGATTCAGCATATGATTTGACAAACAACGTTAGTTTTTGCACCACTGATTCAGGCAGAGTGTGCTTAATTAGTAAAAATGGACACTAATTGAGCCCCAGCTGTAAGTGAAAAATAGAATCTCTAAGCAGACACCAGCCCAGGAGCTCCGAGTCTCTCTGATCCTCCTCTTCCCCCCTGAGCTCCGTCTGTTCACTCACTGAGCGTAGCGGCTTGTTAGCACACTGGGAGATCTGGGAGGAGAATGGAAATCCAGGAGAAAGATGGGAGACTCAACATGAAGACGGGGAACTGCAGGACTTGCTCAAGTGTTGTAGCGATCTCCAATTGTAATTCCCAGCGGTGCACGACGTCCAACCTCAATGCAAGTCTGACATGTTCAAATCAATTCACTCGATATTTGTGTTTGGTGAACACAGTAAATATGATTTCAAGAATCCTGTCAGACCGACTGAACGGCGGCGGCTAAGTGAGTGAACTTGAGTGCCGACTTTACTAAAACATGTAAATGAGTTATGCTAATGAAAAATGCAAAAAAAAATAAACTACACAGCCAGAAGGCAAAGTAGAATCTGTTAAACACAAAGAGTTTGTCTCGGCGGGTCCGTGGGGAGGCCTCATCTCTTTCCACTGAGCACAAGTCTGTGGAAACGTTATCAGCTGTGCAGGTTTCATTACCTCCTGCAGTGTGTGTGTGTGTGTGTGTGTGTCAGGAATACTGAACTACCAGGCCCATTTTAAGCAGACTTGTTGGAGGGCTGTAGCGTTGGAAGAGGAAGAACTAATTACATTTTGAGTCGGATCCGTTCAGCGTAGCGGAAAACCAGGAATTTTTTTAATGTTAGATTTGGTTTGCATTTCTAGTTGACTTTATTTTCCTGTGATAACGGCCGCGTGTGATTGGCTGCGCTGACAGACGTACAGATGCTTTCAGAAGTCAGACAGTAGGAGCACGACCATCATAAACGTACTGACCTGAATGATACATACCCGGTATCGCAATTACCTCCTACCACCCGCTGTGACCGCCTGCTGTGACTTATACGAAAGTACATGTCGGAGAAAACAATCGAGAAACTGGCCGGAGCATTGCTAACTCCGATACGCTATGTGGCGCTGGAGCGCTTTCAGCAAGTGACAACGAGTCTTTTGGCTGCGGTGAGAGTAGAAGAAGAGCGCCGACCGCGTTCGATTATAGTCTTTAATATAGTATTTCTTCAAGCTTTAACCACAGATTCGTGACAGGTGGTAAGCCATGGTGTCGTTTGACGTCGTCCTGGAACAACGCCTCCTTTTATTGCGTCGCTCGTGCTGTCTTCGTCTCCTTCCATGTCCGGGTGAAAATCGCCGGCGGAAATTGTCGCGCATGCGCAGAATGAGTTTCTCGATACCCGGTTTACATGATGTTGGCATCGAGTAACCATCGAGTAACTACCGAGTTACCCAGGTGCTCTTATCCGGTAACAAAAAACCCGATGCTTGTCCGATGCTGACTCGATGTAACTGATATGCCCCTGTTTACATGCATTTGCATAATCCAAATCTTGTCTTGTAGTTATCTTGTACGATGCTAATTGCTGCATGTAACCGCACTGACGTGTCTCGGTTTCTTTGGCACTAACATGCAGATGATTTATCATTCAGACCTTATTGACAGTCGATCGCCTTAAAGCTGCGGAAGTGTCGTGACTCCTCTTTAAAGAACCATATTCTGAATATGCATCTCCACTTCCTGCACACACCAATCACACAGCTGCCGAGCTCTTTAAGTGAGGTCAGATGAATAATCCAATCAGTCCTCTGGAATGACAAATTATTTTAGAAAACATTAGAATACTTCGCAGCCTCGCACCAGATAATCTATTTCCCTTTATAAAAGGAGTTAGTGATTCAAATCAGCAATACGCCAGACAACCTGTTAACGCTGTGTTGATGAATATCATTAAACTAATTTAAATTTTGAGATGAATTATTTATTCTGGGTGTTGTTAACGTCACACTGACAGATGCTTCCCTTTTGGCAGCGGAGCTTGTTGTTGGTTCCACGACCGAGCCGTTAAACGACGGTCAGCCTGAAGGACGACCGCCTGTCCCGACGCGCCGCCGAGAGCTCGACCCCCCCGTTCAACACAGACAAACTCTCTTTGCTTAAACACCTTCACTGCCTCCAGGAAAAAAAAACATCTCCTTGTGAGTTTTTATATATTTATTGTGACCTGATCCTCCGGCACGGATTCCGACTCGCTGTAATCGGATTACGACACCTGCTGGTTAAACAGTTTGAAGAAGACAAGAGAGATGTGTGAAGGTTAAGATCAAGAAGGATTGTTCATGATATAGAAATATATATATGACTTCTCCTGTTGGAGTGGACAGACTCAGGATCTTCCAGTGGTGAAGCCTCTGACATCACACAGACAC
>CAAKHC010008469.1:16427-32397 GCA_901007825.1 Macroramphosus scolopax | reverse complement strand
AGTTACTGTTTTATCACGGCAACGTCTCGTCTGCACAGCCGTCATCACACACACACACACACATACACAGCCCTGGCACACATAGTGACATATCCAACCTGGGGTGTCAATGCTCAACTCTGTCTTACTGTCAGACTCTCCAGAAGACACCGGCTCCCTCGGTGCTACTCAAACAGGCTCTGGCATTGACATGGCCAAAACTAAAATGCTGGTATTATTCCAAAGCGTGGATTAGTGTTTCTCCCCGTAGGGAAGCACAGGAGAAAGAGAAGGATTTGTTTCCTGAATCCTCTATAGGGGCCGGCTTTGGCTGGAGACTACGGCCACATTCAAACCAGAAATAGCACTGTGTTAAGAAAACGATGAGCGATGTTGCTCAAGGTAGACGTGTTGTTGTGGACACAAACCACAAAGAACCCTTAGCAAGAGAATGCTGGATTTAAGTGAAAACCCAAAGGCAGTCAGATCACTGAAACAGGACAATTTGACAATGAGAGCAGAAACACTGGCAGCAGCACTATTCTCCACTAATAGACGGGAGCAGCACTTCAAAAGACACACTCATTGAAAGAAAACACACTGTTTCTTTCATTCTTTTCTTTTTTAACTTGAGCTAATATCACGTCTGCTTGGGTCCATTTGTGTTCTTGAGGTATCGACATGTATCTGAGAGCAGAACTGGACCCTGACTGGCACCGGCCCAGTATCGATCCTCTGTTAACAGCTGCCAAGAAGACAACCAGCTACAGCTTCTGGTGGGAGTACGAAATATAATCCGGGAAGTCTAATGTCTGTTATCCATGAGTTTTAAGGCTTATTAACTTACTGCGATAGAAGCATTTAAGGCACATTCGTTCTGTTTGACATCAAACGAATGTTACCCATTGTCCTCTTGATTCTCTTTTGTGACGTATGTTAACACGGTAGCTTCTCTGGTGGTTTGCTATGGGCAGTCAAATGAATGTTTATCAATGCTGTTTTATTACTTGAAAGTGTTTGTATAGCTGTGCCATTCTTGTGCTTTCAACGTAATCTTAATGCTCCAGCCATCAATGGAGACGATTCTACATACATAGAATAGAGGAACAAATTGGAGAGAGCAATACAGTCCAGGGTTCTCAAAGCAGCTTGCACAGCAACATCCACGTCAACAAAGTGACACAATTCGGTAGTGATTGGCTTGTTGATTTCGAAAACGTTAAAAGAACATGATGTTTTTGGGTTGAAATACCGTCCGCAAGAGCCGAATCAAAATGCCAAATCAAGCCATCACACTTGCGGTATGAACAAATAATACCACACCGAAAATGTGATCAAAACAAAAGTGTTTGCAATCAGTTTTATTTGAATTTTAAGCAGCTGATTGTTAGGAGAAAAAAAGAGAAATGTCATGTTGAAGAAGGTGAATCAAATCTTGAATTACCCTGCAATCAATTCATTTCTTTAAGACAGACAGAAAATGACGGGGTTAATCACTGACATTTGCACCAACTGCAATTTACTTTGATGCGGCGCCGCCGTTACTTAGATTTGCCTTTTCGTATGATTGGCTAAACAAAGCAGATTTTGTGTGTTTTCCTTCAGGTTATTTCCCAAATTACAAACTTTAATGAAAGAATACATCTGAAACTGATTAACAGCCCAGTGGCAAGACAAGGAATTAATTGTGGAGTCTTTACTTTGAGGGGAGATCGGTTTCAGGCTAAACAATTCACAATCAGCTGCTGGGTGAACGGCACAGGAAGGTAAATACACCAACAAATGATGTGTTTGCAGAGGCGTGAGGGATAAAATATATGAGATGAAAGATAAGACGGAGAGAGCAAGCAGGTGCTCCACATTAGCGGCTCTGGACTATAATTTCATGCATGTGAGATTTCCATAATTTTTACCCGCTGTGGCATTACAGGAACTGCACAGGTACTTTAATGATTATAAAAAGTCTCCAAAAGTGTCAATGCAACCGGAGATAGAATTTACATGAGGAGGTATTAATACTCTCAAAACTCCTCCAACTTACTGCTCACTATCGACTCAATGAGGGAGTTTGTATTATCATACAGGGAGAAGATCTTTATTTAACTAGGCACTGATTGCGAGCCCAACGATTAGCTACACACCCCAGATAGCAATGAATGTTTGATAAAATGTGGAGCTCGTCTTCAGTCCTCTTCGGTTTCGGTACCATGTTGCTTCTCACCTAACACAGCGCTGGATAGTGAAAACTGGATTACATCCACAGATTTGAAGGAACACTCGTTACAATAATGTTACTGATTATATGCAGCTCGTATGTTGGGAAACCTTCAGTAGCACATTGTAAAAGATGTCATACATGTCTTTTGTCAGGTTTCTCTGAGTGAAGAGGCTGTCTTACAAATCTCGATTTATTCCATGTTCCAGAGTTGATCCAGTTGATGTTGGTGACTCACATTTTGCCGGTGCTGTGTGTCCATCTCCTCCCTGATTAGTTTGGATCATTTCCGTTGCATGAAAACAATTTCCCCTCCTTGACTATATTTGAATAAAGGTTGTTTCAGCATAAAAACGGCCAATTCTGCATTCTGTCTCATTAAAGAAGACCGGATGCTCTTTGCTGTTGCATCCCTTCCTTAGTTGATAACTTGTGTGGTTAGTTAAGAGTGCTTATCAGGGTTTTACATTATTCAGAAGGATGTTTTCTCCAATGGGTTGCAGGGTGAACTAGTAGCAGGAGGATCAGGACTGTGATGATGGGAAGCAGCCAAAATGTTCCAGTAGCCTCCCATGACGTCTGACTGTCATGACTCTCCTTCCTCTTCATCATATCACTTTTCTTTTCTAACATCACAACCCTTCAGAAACCAATCTGGTCTTGCAGATGTTAAAAGCTGGCTTTAGGTATCCTCTGATATATCCGAATTCAGTATTATAGGTCCATACTACTACTACTTCTGAGGAAAGGATGAATACTACACTGCACCTGAGGAAAATCAAAATGACTCTTCTGCTGATGAGGAAAAGCAAAAATACAATGAAGTGTTCATGTGTTTTGTATTTGGTACAAAGTACTACACTATGGTTGAGGGATTAAAGAAGCCGTCGTTGTTTTTGTAAGCCATGTCCTGTCGGAGTACTTCATGCTTAAAAAAAAAAAAGGGCCGACTATCTGCTTTGCCAGCTATGTTCTTTTCTTGAGTGAAAGAGTGTGTTGCTCTGCCGCTCGTGTGTTACTGTAGAATTCTTAAGTGGGTCTAACCGGGCTAGCTGGCTGCTCGCAGTAAACTGGGTCACTGCTGAATTAAACACCAGTGCCTCTGCTTTCAGCGCTTCGCTGCTGTGCCAGAGAAGGGCCGGTTAGAAATAGTCATGGCCATCGACTCTTAATAAACAGCGGAGCTCAGGCAGGCAGGGAGCGTGGGACTGCTGCTGGGAACCCAAGAAGTTGCCTTTTGGAAGACCGCCTCAAACAAACATACCTTCTGTTGAGGAAAGGTTATGCCAAGCGTAACCACCGTAAAGCCGTGTTGGAAGGCATTATTTACACAGTGTCAATGTGTGCGGCAGAAATCAACATGGCAGAACATCTGAGAGTCAGCCTGTTATACTGACAACAGAGAGGGAGAAGAGAGCGGAAGTACGAGATATGGGGAGCCTAATAGGGAGCAGGGAGAGCCCAAAAATTGCGTCTGGCTCTGGTTGCTGAGTTCCTGGAAGTTTCTTTGACAGTTTGTTGGTCTGTGTTGAAAATCATGTGAGTGTTCAAAACTTGATCCAGAGCTGCAAAGTGCTTCTCTTTGCTGGATGTGAGTCACTCCTGCTCCACTCCTGCCGCACCAAAGCACAAGAAACAGAGGAAAGCATGAATACAAATTGATTAATTATAAGTCTTGTAATAAGAAATTCATAAACACACGCCTCCCCAATTCCACACTGGAGAAACAGAAGAAGGAATAGATAAGGTGAACCAAACAGCACAACATTTACATTCCAACCTTTGTAAAGCTGCAGTCCTCCGGTCCCTCTGGTTTCCCAGAGCGCTGCAGTGGTCCCACAGCTCAACCTGCTGCATCCAGTCAGGCACACTCAAGGACAAACCCACTTTGAGGGCAAGCAAATTAATATTTGATATCTAGCTCTGCATCATGTGGTGAGACAGGCAGGCGGACTAGCAGGCTGATACAGGATGGAGTCAACACCAGGAATAAGCACGCCCTGCTGCAGAGACACTTGCCCACCAGAGGAAGGTTTAACACTGGAATGCAATTTAACATCAAACAAATCCCGGGTGAATGGTACACGTACCACAACCATGTTCACATCCTTTGCAAGGTTTTGTGCAGGCCCGTATGAGCAGCTTTGATTTTGGCAGATAAAACGGAGTCAAGGAAAGATTTGTAATTTACCAGGTTATTGTTGCTGAGACATTCCATGTACATCGCATCACTGAAGTAGACAGTCACTGTTCTGACCACACCCAAACATGCAGAGCATTGCTCAGATACGAGAACTGAAGCTTTCAACCACAGAAGGCAGTTAAACACTGCTTTCAGCTGTGCTTGATGTCTGGGAAAAGGATAAGTTGTTTTTGTTATATAATACAGCAGAATCAATACTGAGGTTGAGAACATGTTTTTCTGTTTGGAAAAAATATCACACTGAAGGCATTTGAGATGATATGCATGGTTGTCAGCGACTACAAGATCCCTGATCAGAAATATGACAAATGTTCAGTTTTACAATTCAACTACATTATCGTTACGCTACTGTCAATAACGAACATTGCGACCTCGTGCACTTTATTATTTTATGTTGTGTGCACATTTTTTCAGCATCACTGGAATATTGGACTATAGACATAATCAGTGGAACATAAAATAGGTTTGCTTAAAGGTTAACAGCTGTAAAGATACACATTGGTTAAAACCAAATAGTATTTGCTTTGATAGGTCAAAGCAGTCAGAGTGTAAAGAATTACACACCAGCACTGCATTTAACAAAACACACCTCAATCGGTTGATTTGACCTTGTGTAAGCTTGATTTCCTGCCCCCTGGCGAGCTGTAATACTCCATCAGTTTACACTCAGGGACGGCGGCAACGGTTAGGGCAGCACAAAATAATATTGATATCACAATATTGCCGCGGTAAAATTACTAAGGAGCGGCACTTGTTTTGATGAGCATATCGTTATAATTAAAGCATTGTGGTGCTCCAGAGACGCCCGGACTTAAATATCATATCAAGTGTCAGGACAACACAATCATCCGATGGAGCCGGAGAAGTCTTAAAATGATAGTTTATCATGACAATGAAATGTGCTGGGCAGAAATTGTTAATGATCGAGAGAACAACGTATGCTCCCTTGATCTTTAATGTAGCTGCGACCACATCTCTTCTTCATGAGATTTATCAGTGTGTGTGTGTGTGTGTGTGTGTGTGTCTCCTGCAGACGATGGTAAACTGTCTCTGGATGAGTTCCAGGCTTTCTTCTCCGACGGTACGCTGAACGAGGAAGAACTGGAGAAGCTGTTTCACACCATCGACTCTGATAACACCAGGTCAGCACAACTCCTGCATGTGTCTGTGTGTGCGTGTGCGTGCGTCTGTAAGTGTGTGTGTGGGTGTGTTACATCATGTTATATGACCGTGTTGTTGCATGAAATAAGATAAATCTGCTTTTATGTACTGAAGCCCTTTACTTTAGTTTTCACCTTCAATAAGGAGAATTACAAAATAAAAAGATTACAAAGGGAGAGGTGATAACAAGACAAGAGACAGAACAAGATGAAAGTGTTACCTGTTCCTTTCTCTTCTCTCCTTCTTGTCTCTCATTTTTCTCTCATCTCTCATCCATTTTTTATTTACCCATCCTGACCTTCCGGCTAATTCTCTGCTGCTACTGCTCCATAAGACACTGTTTTAATTGTCTCTCATTAAATCAATTCATTGATCCTTTATAATTAGCCAATGAGCTCATCCCAGCTGCAATCAGTGTGTCTGAGTAATCAACAGACCGGCTCTGTTCATTTTCACAGCCTCTGAATCCTGCAGGGTCTCAAATAAGAATTAAATTATAATGTACAAAACCTCCATCAGGATCAGCCAGTTGAGATTTTCAATGCAGTGTGAAGCTGGACCCTGCAGAGGGAGGACGACTGACAAAAAGTTTCTACTCATTAAAGTTAAGTAGACATGGCATCTGAGATCTGAGCATTCTCATGTAAAAGCAGATAAGGTCATTGATTTGCGCCAGTAAAAACTGAAATGACAGTGTAAGTGTTCCCGTGAGAGCAGGAGGTTGATGGATGGCGAGGCGGGATGGAGCAGGCAAAGACTGATCGCTGTCCTGCTTCCAGGCCATGGTCCATCTGTCTCTGTCACTCTGTGGTTCCCTCCCATCTTCAGTATCTTTCCCTGGCTGGCTGTTTTCTGAGATATCTGTCCATATGTTCATGTCAAGTTCTTCTTGGTTCCATCACCTTCATCCCTCCATCCTCCTACTATCACTTTGCCCATCGCCTCTCTCCATCTGTCACTCCTTCTTGTCTTCCGCCTTTTAAATCCTCTGTGCGATCCACTCTGTCCCCAGTGAAGTAGTGCTGGAGATGAGGACAGACACCAAATCTGAGACGAGGATTTAATAATTTTATTCAAAGAAATTGTTTCATCATTGGCCATCCAGGCCTCTTGTTTCTACCTTTCTCTGCACTCATCCTATTTTACAATTACAAACTTACATCAGGATCTATTAGAATAGGGGCTTATAGCAAAGCTGCAATGAATATTCACTCATGTTATGTTTGTTTCTGTATGATAATGTATTGCAAGTCAGATTAGTGAAGTCTATAGTCAGTGTATTTATTACTGAGTAATACTGTACCAGTCTTGTCACTGCCTGCAGTGCACAATAGTAGCTCCCCATTAAAGAGTGATTAAAGTTACTTGCAGTCCATATCTGATATAAAACTTACAATAGAACTCATATTGAGTGAAAGAATATGTAAAACTTAAGAAGAGCAGTTCTGAAATAGCTGTGGAAATTAATCTCAAATACACATTTATTCTTAAGAAGGTATTTCCAAATATAATCTCTCCCCACTTGTGAAGTTTCTCCATGCAATAAAGACACAAATACATGCGAAGCAATAAGGGTAGCAATTAATGAGCGAGTCTATTCCTGGTTTAAGACGAGCAAACTGGCACCCGACCTAAGTAACAGCAGCTATTATGCTTGTTAGCTCAATTGGCATGTAATTAATTTAAATTGAGCTCGCGTGATCAAAAACAGGCTCAGTATAACTAAACACAAATGGATTGATTTGAAGAACAAGAGTAGGTTTTGTTTTCTTTGGCTGGTTGTACATTGTGTCTCAAGGGAACATCATGCACACAGATCACTCAGTCATTAAAGAGAGGATGAGAATCTGGGTTGGTCTGAGTCTCACTTATCGTATCTTTGCTCCCGACATGAAGAGCAAACACAACAAATGGCCCAGCATGAGTAACGTGCTCCACTTATGGAGTTGTCCAAATTACAGGTTGGAAAAGTCCTCACCCTTGTGAATCATCCAATGTGAACAGCTGATTGTATTAAATAGCAATGGAGAATGTTTTTAACCTTTAAGAGTTTATAAGATGAACATGTGAAGTTTTTCTCCATCTCCTCCTCTGCCCCCCGTCGTCCCGTCATCAGTTACAGCTCATCCTTCTTTGCCTCACCCCCGTCTCCTCTGTTGTTCTCCTCTTACTCTCCCGGTCACTCGACCAGAGAGTCTTCTCAGGGCCGCTGAAAGATTGGCTCCCAAATCAGTCCCCAGACAGTGAACTGAGGATGAATGATGGCAGACTCCTGTCATGTTAGTGTGTGTGTGTGTGTGTGTGTGTGTGTGTGTGTGTGTGTGTGTGTGTGTAAGTGTCTGTTGTGTGTATGATTGCATGCAAAAACCCTTTCCCTGTTTTCTGACCCGGCTCTTCTCCATCCTTCCTCCTGTCCTTCCCTTCTTCCCTCCCTTTCTCCCTCTGCTGCCCCTGCGCTATGCTGTGATAGTAATGTTGACACTAAGGAACTCTGTGGTAAGTCTCTGTCACACACACACGCACACACACACACACACACACACACACACACACTGCCCTCATTCTCATTCCTATCTATTAATAAAAGTACTCCTCACTGGAAATGTAATTATTTTTCTTGTGTGATATGAATTCAGCCTCTTTCAGCTAATCATTGCAAATTATTACGTGACTCTTATAATGTACAAATTTGCATGTGTGTGTGTGTGCACAGACTACTTTGCCAAGCACATGGGGGACTATGAGGGAGTTCTGGCCTCATTGGAGACACTCAACCTTTCCATCCTCAAAGCCATGGACTTCACCAAGAAGGTAAGACTGAGTGTGTGAGAGAGACACACGAGTGGCTAGTGGCACCTTTTCTTCCTCTCTTGACAGCCTAACACCTCCTTCTGTGTCTTGTGATCCACTCCACAACACAAGTCAGCATATGTCTGAATGCCTGATTTTTACCAGCTTGCAGGTTATAGTCAAGTTTCCAGCAGAAACGGTGTGTTTTTAGAGATTGTAGACTGGTAAGGTAAAAACAAATTAAACAGTTATCATTGCTACTTGTACCGTATATACCAAATATCATCTAACTCTGATGATGAAATAACATATTATACATATTTGCTGACCTTGCTGGTGTTTGAAGTCTTAGAACTGGCCGACGTATGATGACGATAAACCAGTCACGTGGACGTGTTCAGACCTTTCAGTCTGTGTAGGTGTATAACCACAAGTTACAAGACGGGCTTTATTCGACTGTCGTCTATGTACTGAGGTAATAACATATTTCATGTTGTTCGTCTGCTTTGCCAACAAGCCGTGAAAAGTCGACGATTACACCATGAAAGCTGCGGAGGGACAAAGTAGAAGTCGAGTGGTGCACACATACACACACACACAGCTTTCACAGTGTGTGTGTGTGACACAGAACAATATAAGAAATGGGGTTAAGTACTGCAATACCTTTTTTTGAGTACTGAAAGTTGCTTGTTTTTAGGTAGTCACAGCAGGACTTTAATTATTATGTCTTTTTGCATTGAATCCAAATGAATAAAGTCCGTCCATTGTGTATGAATCTTTTTAGCCCACAGTGTGTCCACATATAACCCTCTAAACACACAGACCCATGGCTCTGAGTTTATTCCTGCAGGTCAGGAATAATGATGTCTAGCTGTGTGTGTGTTGTTGTGTCTGTGTCTGTGTTTGTGTGTTTTTTTTCGAGCACATTGTGGAGTGCTGCAAAAATAATGGTATGTCAAATTTCTCCCGGTGCTACAGCCTCTCACTCCTCAGCCTTCTGATTCTCATTTTCTGTGCATGTACGTGTAAACAAGTGTGTTCACCTGTGCGTACACATATACGTGCATGTGTGTCTGTAATGTGTTATCCTAGTTTTTTCCTTGAGCTATATATAGCAGCTATTCCTCAGCCACACTCCCCTATCCAGTTGATGTTCGGCTGTGCAATGTGTGTGTGTGTGTGTGTGTGTGTGTGTGTGTCGTTATATCTCTATCCACCAGCTCTGTCTTAATCTTTCTCTCAGCTGCAGGCCATTCAGCGGCACTCAAACACACGCACACACCCACACACACACATAGACAGGCACACACACACTACCTCAGGATAGTTTCTCTCTAATGAGCAGCCATTCTTTAATCAATCAGAGTGTCTCTCTTGCTCTGTTTCTGGATCTCTTGTGCTTGTGCTTCTTCTCACATACTGTAACGTTTTCGGCACAGACACACACTCACAATCTATCACTTTCTGTTTCCATTACATCTGGATAAGCAGGCCTAGTATTTCTGCCATCATGCACCTGGGTGAGTGCTGGTATTATAGAGATAGAAATTGTCCAGTTATGCGAGCTATCAGAGAGCAGAATTACTAAGTTCATTATATCTTTAGTGTTTAGCGCCTGAAACCATACGGCTGTCTTGAGGAAACTTAGAGTGCCTCCAGGCTTCTAGCCGCTGCCACTAACTGTGCACTCACACCAAAAGATTCATGAGCAGCTGCAGGCGCTCTGGTCGCCGGCATCACACTGTCAACCATCGGTCGTCGGGAGGAGGCGGGTCATTGAAGCAGCGCTGTGGACATCAGTTCAGTTGGGGCCAATATCAAGTTTGTAGTCCGGCAGACCAGCTGTGTACTCGACAAGGATGATAAAATATGCTGTTTCCATATTCCCACTGTGTATTATTTCGTGATAAAATGTGTCTCCATAGCCAGACATCCCCACTACCTCTGACAGTTTCGTATGGTGTCATTAGGGCCCGAGCACAACAGTGCGAAGGCCCTATTGGAACTGGAAAGATCATTATTATTCTTTTTTTTAGTCCACGCAATCAATCGCCTTTTTGACGGCATAAACGTGCTCAAAAAGTCATGTAAACTTCCAGATGCGTCCGGCCCAGTGAAAAATTACATATTTTATGGGTGTGGTACGCGAGTGTTCATGTTCATGTCACACGGCCTGGATGTTACGGTGCCATAAATATTGATCATTCACCATCAAAAATCAATCAGCTATAAATCAGCTCCACATGGTCGGACCGTCATCAAACCTCACATGTTTGATAAGAGACCCGACCTGAACACACTTGATGAGAAATATTGATTATCAGTCATAATATCTGCACTAGTTTATAGTTTTACTTTTAGTTCTAGACTTCAGGGGTTGGGTCAAATATAGGATTTCTTCATTAAGCAATCATATCGTGCTGAAAACTGTTCGGATGTACTGTCAGCATGCCATAATATCTAAATTAATACAATAATTAAGACGCTTAAAAAGTTTCAGTTGACTATCCTCTGCATATTTTGACAAGTAATTGATGATTAACTCCCCTATCTCTTACACAAAACCACTCCTTGAGCACCAATTTGTTTATTCATCTATCATATTCTTCACTTCTAATTCTCTTTAGCACTGCCTCCATTCTGTCCCACTGTCTCAACTACCTCATTATTTAGTTTCTCAACACCTCCCCCATGTACTATACTCTCTCTCTCTCCCCCTCCCCCCCTCTCGTTGTATTGCTGTTGTCAAGATATATCAATAAACCGTATCTTGCTGGGTTTTTTTTACATGTCCATTTGTATTTTGAGACGACATCCATGAAAAACTGGCAAACATCTCCAAATTGAGGCAGATGTGTGGAGGCGTATTGGTTGGAGCTAAAAGACAGAGCGTGATATTAGCTTGAGCAGAAGGCTGTAGACGGAGCCCTGGCCTCTTAGAGCCCTGTGAGAATTGATTAGCTCTCTATCCACCTCAGTGAATATAGGCAGAGTAGGAAGGCAGACTGTGTGTTCTGTAGAGTACAAAGTCTAATGGCTGCAAAGGCATTTCTGCTCATTAACGCTCTTGGTTGGAGCTCCAGAGAGGTTTGTAGTAAGAAGCAAATAGGGGTCTTTATACCACAGCAATATGGTCTCTGCTATGTTGCAAAATCCTTGCCAAGTCCTCGTGATATAAGACTGCATTTCAAAAGATTAAAAAAAAATTAAGCCTTCTTTTTAAATTAAACATGTTACAGTAGCCAATGCAATCCGTGCATAATCTCTTTGGTCATTATTTTTTGGGAAAGAATAAAAAAAAACTTAATTTGTACCACTTGAAGAAAAGTCAGATCTCCACAGCTGCAGTCCATGCAGACACATTGATACTCTATCTGTGTCACCAACAATCTTCATCCCTCCCTTTGTGCTCCCAGAGGGACAATCAACACACTAATAATTCATGTAAATGTGATATTTCCATTCTCTCCATGCAGCACACATTATACACATTATTCTGACAGTCAAGGTATCAATTAGTGGAAGCAGTCATCGGCGCCTGTCTTAAGATTCTTACGAGCGCCGCAAATGAGCTGATCACAAAGTAATTAGTGGCGATTAATAAGATGAAATGCCCTCTGACCACCTCGGTCAGCAGGTATTAATTGTAATTATCCTGATAATGCACGAGGGAGGAAGCAAAGTTATTCAAAGAGACAATTATCTGTAGATGGTAAAATTAGATTACAGCAGCAATTGAAGAGACTGACAAACTGTTAATTCTGGTTAATGACGATTAACTGTGCTTTTTATTGAATGCACATTTTACAGATACAAGGAAATGCTAAACTCCTTAGAATGAGCTGGAGGGTTCAAACTCTCACCTATGGTCACATGCTTTGTGTAGTGACTGAAAAATGAGATAGCTGAAACCGGAATTTGTTTTCTCCATGGCGACGCTGCTGCTCCCACAAACTGAACTCCCACAAATTCCTAGATTAGCATCAGTGGTGTGAAACCATCACAACGTCTTATTGTGGCATATCATTGCATTTACATATGACCAAACAAAAAGGGGACCTACTCATAAAGTCATCCACAGTGCTCTTACCGCTTTTAAGTGATTTCAATTTTATTGGAATCTTTCGCCTTGATATTTTCATTTGACATCCCACTGCAGCTCATGTCAGCATGGCATTGCCTTGATAATTCGTGGGTTACTGTTGTGACAGTTTCCATGGAGGCAGAATACTTTCGGGGTAGTTGTCATGGCGACAGGTTGAGTTGATGTCAGTCTGCATGAGGACTGCTCATAAAAAGCAAGAGATCAGTCAGCTAACTTTTGCAGAAGGTATTTTCTTGATTTTGACATGATCCCGCTTGTTATCCAGCATCATGTGCACTCATCACTGTGGGCTTCGTTTGGCACCTCTTACGTCTTTCTGACAGATCAACGTTTTGCTGCAGAACTGTATGTATCTTTGGCAACACTCACTGCCAATTAGATGTCCCTACTTCTGTGACCGAGATCAAGGATGACTGTCATGTCAAGGAAGTTTAAGGAGAAAGCTTTGCAAAGGCAAGTTGACAGTGAGTGAGTTTGGATAACAAAGATTTTGAGAAACTGCCTTTGCATCTTTGCTTCTTAACTAATGTAGCATCTTCCTCAGATTCCCAGATGAAAGCTGTGCATCTCCTGACTCAGGCAGCATTAGAGAGCAAATATGTAATCCACAGGGATTCAGCTAATGTACTGAAATGCACACAATCCAATGTTATTTCAAACAGTTATGTTTTTCTTTTTATAAAAAAAAAAGCTTTTACGATGCTATTACAGTCACAAGTGGCTCCAGAAAACAGTTTGAATTGGCTCTACAGTCGTTGGATCTAAGTAGACCCTCCCAGTATATGTGTGTGTGTGTGTGTCTGTGTCAGTGTGTCTGTGTGTTATAGGGTTGATGAGCGCTGACGAAGGCGACACTGAGAGAAGAGGGAGAATTAATTAATTATCCTGTCCTGTCTGTCCTGTATGTTTAATGAGACATTCTCATTAGCACTTTTTTTGGGGGGAGTTTTCACCGAGTAAGCCACGACATTCATTGACAACTCTAGACACATACACACACACACGCACACTCACAGCAACACACACGTAGTTTCTCCCAACTTAAATCTTGTTAAGCCTGCCCTTTTTCAAAATCTGTTCAGGAAATTGTTTGGTGTTTTGTGAATGACCCTCCATAAGCTCTTTAGCTGCCTCTCATCTGACTCATCCTCCCCATCTCTTTTTCCTCTCGCCTCCTTTCTCTCATCTTCTCCTCTTTCACCTCCCCTCCATTGTTTTGTTCCACCCCCACCAGCGATCGCGGCTTCCCCCACCTCGTCCTTTTCATCCTCTCCTTTCTTCACGAAGATTAAGGTGAAGCAGATCATGGTGAGGGAGTTGTGTTGGTCTGTGTACAATAACGTGTGAGCTAGATGAGAAGAGTACGAGGGGAGAAGACTCCGTGGAGGAGAATGGCAAGAGGAGAGAGGTTAACAAGGGAATAGAAGAAGTAAAGATGAGAAGGAGAGGAAGCGGCTGAGGCGAAGGGGGTGTGGCGAGCGGATGGGATGAATAAAATGATGAAACAGAATTCAGTGTGTTAAACATCTCAACCGGCTCAGTCGGTGGGTAATGTGATTCTTGGTGGGGCAGTTTGTGTTGCATTCATTACTAATTCAATAGGATTTAATGGGGTTAGGATGAAGATTATACATTTGCAGTACAGTATGTTGTAAATGCATTAGTGGAGCTTGGCATCTTTTAAAGCTGAGCCAGTGTTCTTGAACTTTTATCCCCATGAAAACAAGCTCCTCAGAAACATTATGTTTACAGTAAAGACTAAAAAATATGACAAAATTCTTAAATAGCATAGTAGACAACGACAATAGCAATTGTGAGTATAAAGAATTAAAATCACTACACACCAAATACACAACGTGCCTTCATTTATTCATTTTGACTTCATTCATTCGGTGAAACATGACCATGATACTTGACTTAAGAGAGCTAATCAGCTTGATAATGTGAGGGCACGATATAAATTACATTCATGGTATAATTTCTCATTATACACACGTGTGTATAAGTAGCCACCTGGTGCCGTTAGATCAGTCTGAGGCATTTCTGTAATCACAGCAGCCTTGAGACAAACATATTACAGTCACGTGTACCACTAAGTGATGTCAAATCTGATAGCAAGTGCATCCCCCAGCCTCGAGAACTTGGTGACCAGGGTTACCGTTTCCCTGGTAACAAAGGTGCAAGAAGCGGGTAGTCAGTGTGCCGGATGTTCACAAAGTAACAGAGAGATGAGCGAAGGGAGGAGGCGGGTCAGCAGGTTGATCATGAAATCAATTTAGGGTGAGGAATGAATTTCAGAAAAAGGGGAGAGGTGGAGCAGGAGCGCTGAGAGCGGAAGAACGAAACACTATAATCTGAGAGCGCGGTTCATCAATCCGAGAGCACAGATTTACACATACTCTGTACCTCTTCTTTCCTCCGATGACCCTCCAGGTGCTCTGTAATTTCTTTCATTTCAGATTTTTGGATTTATGTTGTCGTAGAGTAGTTTAATGAAGAGGCAGAGAAAAGACAAAGTTGTTTCATTAAGTTCCCAATAAATACCGTTACTCTAATAGCCCGACGGAGACATCAGTGGACTGTATGAAGTTATTGTGGAATCCATATAGGGAAGGATTTGGATTGCTCTTATCGGTCAACACAGAAACAGACGCTTCCATTCTGTCATCCAGCGAGCTTCCTGTGCAGAAACTTTCTTTATCACATCATTGAGTAGAAAAAACTAATGAAAAAAAGACTTGGTGCGAAAGCCTTTATTCTGGAGCCCTTTTATCTATTGATTGTGAAAACTTGGTTTTCATTTCAGTGTCCACCAGCTCAACTTTCATCTAATTGGATACATGCGAGTTATTACTTCACTCTCCGTCTCTGTCAAATCGCAGCCACTTACAAAATGTTCATAATATCATTTGTCTGAAAATGTGTTGCGATCAGGGCATTTAGCTACTATGGGCAACACACCGGCTACAGACTGTCTTGTTTTCCCCCCACATGTCTCCTTGAGCGTCGTCTCCCATTGAGCAGCAGACATGTTCTGCTGTGGTCTTCTCTTCTCCCTGCAGATCATCTCCTGTGACCTCAGGGTCCTCCCTACATCTTCATTTAAATGCTTGCGTCAATGAAATGTCCCTCATCTACAGTGCGTTCTACAATTTACCGACACCTACAGTGCAAAGCTGAATTCACAATAACTGCCTCACCATGGTGGCACCATCAGAAAACCCTCCCCCTGTTCCAACCCATCCTACATTAGCATACATTGAGTATTTCCAGTCAGATGATGTGCTTATGTCACAGCTTATTACGTGTAGTTATGGATGCCTGGGGGTCCCTAGTTTACTCCTAGTTTACCCAAATCTGTGACTGACTAAGCGACCGACTGCATCCTCAGTGTCTCCCACAACTGTTAATGGTGTGCACATGAATAATTACTGTGTGTGTGTGCGTGTGTGTGTGTGTGTGTGTGAGAGAGAGAGAGAGAGAGAGAGAGAGAGAGAGAGAGAGAGTGTGTTGTTCC
>CAAKHC010008465.1:0-10238 GCA_901007825.1 Macroramphosus scolopax | reverse complement strand
ACACACACACTCTCACACACACACACACACGCACACACACGAGTGTGTGTGTGAACAAGATAAACACACATGAGCACATAAAACAAACATGCATGTTTTCATTTTCTCAAAACCATTTGAGTTTTGCAGCTTGAAGTTATTGAAAAGGTTCAAATAACTTGAGCAACTGAAGTGAAATATTTTCACTGAATGTCGCCATTTCTTTTCGCAGGAAACAAACACAGATGAAGAGGACCGAGCGGCCGCCTCACCTCCTCCCCAGCGTAAGCAGCGTGCCAGGTCGTTTCCTGTGCCCAGAGGGAGGATGGCCACCGCAGGGTGCCTCGCAAAGTTGGCCTTTTCTGCACAGGCAAAGAGAAGAAAGATCAATGTCACCTTCATTCAGTGCTGCTTACCGTACCTGCACTCGATAACACACATCGTTCAAACCAAGCAACATATGAACCTCACTGTCATAGCTGCAGCCATCATTTCCATCAGTTATCACAACATTGTACTCACCAAGTTAATTGCTGGGATAGGGGAGCATCAATATTATGATGTGCAATGGAGCCATGAACATCAGCAGTCAGACAATCAGACCAGACTTATATAATATTAGATTATAAATAGTGATTCGTCAATGCAAAGGAACACTGAGGCAGGACGTCTGTGACGACACTCACCACGTGTACCGAACTTCTGCTGTTCCTTAGAACTTCCAAGGAATGCAAATGCATGACGGGAAAAGGTGCAACTTGCAGCCATGTGCAGTGTGTTTGTGCATCCATACCCTGTTTTTACGATGAAATTACCCGTTTAAACAGGCGCCAACGCATATGTACATCTGCCTCTATGTTTTTATTACGGTGCATAAAAATAGGTCAAAGTTGAGCTGGAGGTAGACCTGTGGACTGATGTTAACCAGCCTGTTTAAATTTACTGGTTCAATCCCCAGCTCCCCCTGAGCAGGACGCTGGACCTCTAGGTGCATCGACACAAAGGTAGAAAGGCCTGATATAAATTCAGGTCATTTAGCTTCTCTGGCTAAGAGAAGCTCCAGGGTTTGTTTCAGCCTCTCTGATGTCATGACTGCTTGTATCTGTTGCTCTCACAGACTTGTCTTTAGCAGCAATGCAGCTTATGGTAGTAGTTATGACAAGCCGAAAGAAAGAGGATTAAAAGAGGTGTTTGAGATTGTTTGGAATGCGGTCGTCTCCGTACCTATACAGTCGAGGATCCAGCCCACAGTGCCGTCACCTCCACACGCCAGCACCCGGAAATCAGAGACATCGTGGAAGAAGTTGAGCCTGAGAGGAAACACACCATCCAGCAGGTTAAACCAACACAGCAGGAACCAAGCAAAAAGGTCATGTGTTGCCTTTTTCCTGTACTGTGTAGTGAGACGATGTTTGTAGGTGATGCTTTAATTGGATTTTATTAAAGCTGAGAGGGATTTTCCGAATGATTCAATGAACTAAACTGACATGACAACAGCGAGAGATAGAAAGACGTGTTAACAACAGTCTTCCTGAGAAACCACGGTGGCCTCACAGCACGTGCCCTTCAAAGGGGCCGTTAATGTGATTCGGGACAAAGGTGTTGACGGGGTCTTTCATCTCCCTCCGTCACGAGACAGCTGCATGCAGGGAACCGACCCCCTTTCACACCGGTCCACCTGGTCCTGCATTGTAACAGCACACACACCCCTCTCAGGCTTCATCTGAGAGTAAATCAAAAACAGGTAAGGATGCAAAGGGTTGGGAGGTGCTACAAGTACCCGCTGGTGATGTGGGGGCACCGGCAGGATCCCATTAACTGACCCAAACCAATCCTGAGTATTTCCTGTTCTGCAGGAGCCGAGTGCCACGCTGGTAATTATATTATTACAGCGTTGTAATGAGTCACACATGCACGCCTGCGCTGCTGCAGAAAGATCTCAGTGGTGAACCAAATGTTTTCCATCATCAAACCATTAAAAAATTAGAAAGCAATAAGACACAGACTAATAACAAATTTATGGAAATTTTCTAGAAGGGAGTTGCAAATGAATAGAAGGCCTCTTATATTGTGACATCATCTGTGCTAATGAAAGTAGGTGGTATATTTCTGGATCACATGATGACGACGCCATGAGGCAGACAGTCCTCTCGGTGCAGGCGGACACAGTAAGATGTTCCCCCAACGTGGAGCCGTGTGTGTCACATCCGACCCTTCTATGTCAGCATAAACTTTTAATTAAGCCGCCTAATCCGGACTGGCTGTGATGAGGCTTTATGAATGGCGGCTCAGGACAAACATGTGCATCAACAAAGAGACAAATAAGGGTTTATAGGAATTGTCTGCAATGGCTAAAATGACAGTGACCTAATTCTGTGTACCCAGAGAAAGCTCCCTCTCACCTGCCTGCTGAGCCTGTTGCTAGGGAACCATGGTAACAGTTGGTGTTGTGCGAAGGGTTAACCCTCCATGTGACAAGAGACCTTCAATCACTCCTGTGTTATCTGCCTGAATAACAATATTACACCGTACAGATGAAGAGGCCTCTGAGCTGGGACATGTGTTACTGGAATATTAGATCACACACACTTGAGAAGATGAAGTGGAGCCGGACTTCTTTTCATAATGGAGATGAAGAGGAGGAGCGAAGTGATGGAAACACGTTATCATAAGTGGAAATATCTCTTATTCTCACATTATAGTTTAGTTATTGCTGAGCAACAGCGGCCTCAGCTGGCAGAAGTGGTAATTACAGGACGCTGGCGCTTTAATTCTATTCACACGTCAGCAGGGAGAGCACGACCGTTTCAGATTATTTATTTACTCGTTATTTAACACTTTTTTGACCCTAATCCTCTTCCGTATATCTGACTTGTAACGTCATTTGGAGGACAACAAACTGGTGTTGACACCAGACCAGAGCAGAGAAGATCAGAAACATATTTTAAAAGGAAATAAACTTTTGGTCCTCCTGTGATTAGATTGTACTTCATAAGGGTCTTGAATGATATCATTCTCTAACCTTTAAATACTTGTGACTAAGCTCCAGCGGGTCACTGTCCTCTCTGAAAGGTCACAGTTCAAGTCTCAGGACTGGGAGCAATCACAACACTGATGTCTGTCAGCGTCGGAGACGAGGGAACCGAACAAAGTCACTTAGAGATGTGATGTCTGGATGTGACTGAATCTTCACATGAATATTATATAAAACGTGTCTAAGTTAATATATCCCCTGTTATTGCTTGTATTGTTTGTGTCCTTATTACTGACATTGAGCTTCATTAAGGACTTCATCTTTCTGATTGCTCCTGAAACTTCTTCAGTCACATCAGTTTCACGTCTATTAAAAATAAAGTTGTTTATTTTCCTGAACAAAGTTATTTCACACCAATTCCACAAGCCAACATCAGCATATAATAATATTAAAGTTCAAATTTCTACCAGGTTCAATCACAATATTTGGAATCTCCAATATCACATCACAATAAAAGAGTCTTTGTATTTGATGCCACGCGCATCATCTACAGAATTCTTTCTCCTCCAAGACTGGAGTGCGTCATTGGGTCACTTCTGTTACTATTGGCTCTCTTTACTGCAGCAGTTCTAGTCGTGACAGAGAGAGAGAGGGAGAGAGGGAGAGAGGAGGAGAGAGGCACACAAACGGAGGAAAAGGATGGTGAGGGGAGTGCTTCACCTTCAAGGTAACGCATTTACGTCCTTTGTGCTCTGCAGGGTGTTTTTCCCATGAATGAACAGAAAGCACAACATCATTCATTAAAGTGCAGGTAGCGCTTAGCTCTGACGTCTGCACAGATGTGTGTGTGTCAGGAGCTCAAATGCACGACACGGCAGTGATGCAGTGCTCCCATTCCTCCTCACTGACCTCCATAGTACTTTGACATGGAGGGAGAGGGGGGAGGGGGGCTGACAGCTCAGGCTGCCAGACTGTAAAACAACTAACTGTAGTTTCTGCTTCATATGCAGGAGGCTGCTTTTGTTTTGAAGTGCAGACTTCTGATGCAGCAGAATGTCACAGACTTTATTTTTCTGAAATCTTTCATAATAATCCAACAACATATAAAGTCGTCATCCTCCTGTTTACACGACGGCACAGACTTATACTATATCAAGTGTGGCAGGCAAACATAAATACAAAGCCAGCTCAGAGATGAAGGCGGCAGACTGACCTGACCATCGGTCCACCCTGCTCCAGGCTGTGCACCTGCCGGGGGTTTAGGAGGTACCTGAACTTCCTCAACACCCTGAAAGAAGATGTCACACACAGTGATTATCAACCTGAATATACCAGGGTAAGATATTCTATACCTTAATAGAACTGTGTGTGTTAGAATCTGACGGGATAACTTTGTGAATCCATCTTTATCAACTCATGTTGTAGGGTGAAGGTGAAGGTTGATTGATATGACTGAGACCAATCATGTCAAATCTGTTTATAAATCACATTTGCATGAAGAGCAGCTGCTTAAACAACCAATAGTGAGTCGCCTCCGTCATCAATCAGTCTGAAGGAGCTAATTCAGGTTTTCATACAGACAGAAAAAGATCTCTATTAATAGAGAATCATTTCCTTTCTAACAGTGATTTAAAGAGCGTTGCCATGGTGACGTATAAGGCAACAGAGGTTGAATGGTATTTGTTGTGGGATACGTGGGAGGCGATGGCGGAGTGGAGACGTTTATTTACGGCTTGTTTTTCTTCGTCTTTGAATGGCAACATCCGGAGGGACGACGCTGCCCTGTGACAAACGACTTTTCTCTGACTCTTACCGTTCCCCCTGCCGCCCTCCACTTTTGGGATTGACCAGGACCAGGAGTGGGTGTGTTCCTGGGAGGGGGCTGATCTGGAGACAGGGAGGAGGAGGAGGAGGAAGGAGAGTCAGGCAGGTTTGTTTGGTCACTTTGAAAACCTCCTTAATACACATCATACATGCAGGACGGGCTCACCTGCAGAGCTTGTCCGTCTCCGGGGGAGAATTTAAAAATCTGATTGATGTCGTCTGGGCTGGTGCTGGGCGGCGACTCGCCTTCACCCCTCTTCACCACAGAATGACGGTCCTGACGAAGGAGGAAGACATCATCTTAGTCAAGTCCTATCATTGGATACCAAATATCCTGCTTTGCTGACTATGTCCTCCTGTTTACATGCAAGCACTTCAAAAACCGTGTTTTAGTTTACGCAAGTCAACTCGTTCAGGAGGTTTTTGTGATGGAAGTCAAGGCGTCAGATCACAAGCCCAGAAATAGAACCATCACTGAGTGTGAAACTGAGGCAGGTGTTTGCTCTGACATGACTTGTTAGAGGAGAGCTGTTGACTGGCAGCGTGACATCCATCCAGACACACAGGCCTTCTACTGGCCACCTGCGTTTAACGTTTGCTGGCGTGCAAACGAGCCAGGAGGGGCTGGCAGAGTGGACCAACATGGAGGTGATGCTGTTGGAAGGGAAGATGCTTCGTATCCTACAACCAGCCTGTTTAACTCACCACTGCAGGATCTCAGTACTACTTAGTGAATTATATATTTCTAGGAGGGTTTTGTTGACTTCTCACCAAGACAGCCGGGCAGATGTACGAGGGCAACAGAGTGTGGTCCCTCAAGGCTCCTCCATCGCACTCGGGCTTCATACTAGATGCACACTTGTTATGGAGCTGTGGACGAGAGAGGAAGAGGCAGAAAACATAAGAACTGTGGGTGGAATCCATCTGTGGGACTGAGTGAGAAATGATTCGCCCTCGAGGTCGCTTCATCTGATACATTAGAGCATCGATGATGAGGAAGATACAAGTCAGCGGTGACATCTAGTGGAATTTAAAGGCACTGCAGCTGCTCTCTCTCTCTCTCTCTCTCTCTCTCTCTCTCTCTCTCTCTCTCTCTCTCTACTCACAGTGATCTGACACCACACACAGTGGAGGCCCGTCAGGCCCTGGTAGCACTTGATGCTTCGGTGACAGCGGTCACACTTGGTAGGAGAGTTTCCCTCGATCCAAACATGCTGCATAGCCTGGAGAGTCAGGAGAGACGAAACAAAGACGACTTATTTCTCTTCGGATAATCAGAGGAGTTATTATCGTTATTGTTACATTATAGATTTCAACCTGTTCTCATTTAGTATACAGAACACATGATGCAGTCAACAAACTGGCTTTGCACTTTGTTGCACAAAGTGCAACTCCTAATCTCATCAAGTACAAGGGATGCTAACTGGATAAAACGCCCTGTGTGACCTCTCAGCCCGTTCCCATGATCCTCGCTGCTCTATCAAACAGACTGGTAAGTGTTCCTGTCTCATTACCCTGCAGCATCAGTCCTCCTCCTCCCGTGTACCGTAGAATGAACCCTTTTATTCCTCGTGGTCGTACTCACGTTGGTGTGCCTGCGTGACTTGGCGTAGGTGCTGATACAGGAGGCGATGTCTTTGGACACACAGCGCTCGTGAACTGTGTACTTGCATACTGAGAAAAACACAATGAGACACTTTTTAGAAGTTGACCTGGAGGACGAAGACTAAGCTCAAAGACATTAAGTACACTATTTATCACAGTGAGTATTTCATAGTGACAATGACATCAGCCCTGATCACTATATGTTTTTTAAAGCAACATAATGTAGCTATTGCTAAGCAACAGTGGCCTCTGCTGGCACATGTCAGCGGAGAAAGTACCACACTACTTGTAACATTATAAAAACAGAAGAAAAAACAGGTTTTGACACACATGTTTTAACACAAGGTAAAATTACTTCTGGTCCTGCTGTGATGCATCATAATTATGTTTGACACACAGCGGTTGTTTGTTGTGTTAAAATGCAGTTAGCTAGCAAGCTTCCTCCATCAACCCTCCTCTTCTATCTTATCAGTTTCTGGCGCCGCAAAGTTTCACTCAGGTTTTCAGCGTACCATCACAATGATTTTGAAGCTGTTAATATACATTATACATTAGGTTGGTTTAAATCGCAACAGAGTCACTTGTGCAAAACAAGAAACCTCATATTGAGTCGGACACAGGAAGTAGTGGGACAAACTGACAGAGATGAGGAAGGTGAAGACAGAGACAAGCGAAAGGTGGAAGTGGTAAGAGTGGAGATGATAAGAGGAGAAGCAGAGACTCACAGGAGCAGCAGAGGCCCTGCTTGCGAACCCCGAGCAGCATCGTCTGGCAGTAGTTACAGTAGGCCGGTTTATTGAAGTGCTTCAGACGCCAAGCATGCTGTCCGTCTTCCTGTACGTTCTAGCAGAAGACAGAAAAGAGAAGATGAAGCATGGAAACCATCCTCATGGCGGGACACAGTATAAAGTATACATAGGGGGCACAAACAAATGTCATCACAGAAATCCAGTATATTGGAAACAGTGTCGTTATGTTGTTTGTCCACCAGATGGCGTTGTGGAGTTCAGTCTCTTTGGTTAACATTTAAGAGAATCTTTAGTTTTATGTGTTTGATGTGATATATCAGAGGTTTTCAAAGTGTGAGGCTGCTTCAGGGCAACCCCGAAAAATAAACGGTTCATTAAGACTTGATACTGAATATTTTATATTTTCATTTATGTCGAATACAAAGCGAGAATCTGTGATTAAGACATGTTGGGGCGTTGATGATCAATTTGACATTATTTCAGTCACTTCTTGACTGAAATAAAAAAATATCACAAAGATTACAATAAGAAACACAGAATGAACAGTGGAACCATGCAAACACACCATGTCCATGCCCAGCAGGACCAGTAACGGGATGGTGGTGAGGCCGCCTCTGATCCACTCCTCCAGCGTGACCGTCCCGTCTCGGTCGTAGTCGATCTCTTCCATCATTTCCTTCAGGATCTGAAGCAGCAGAGCAACAACACGCCTTGACACCACATTAGACTTCACACCGAAACAGCAAGTTAGTCAGTGGAGGCTAATTTCTCCTGAAATAATGATGTTTTATTTAGTTGAAAGTGTTTTTGCTGACCGGTCGGAGTTCCGTTGAATCCCACTCCAGATACTCGGCCACATGCACCATCTGATTGATGATGCGGTCCAGCTCCTGCAAGAGGAAACCATCCTTCCTTTATATTCTACCACAATGACGATCACTCGTCATGTTTCTCAGACATGCACGACTGAAACGCTCCTGCTTGTGATGTACAAAAGTGCAGTAAAGTCTAAATGTGAGCTGTGAAAGTGCCTGAATATAATGAATGACATGATTGTGGTCTGTTTGTGTGATCCAAGTGCAGCCGGTAAAGATAAACCAAGCAGAACCGTTACACGTGATCTCAGGTAAACACAACGGCTGTCAGCGAGCAGGTTACTAATACTGCAGCTGCTGCGTGCAAAAGGGCAAGTGAGAGATTAAACAGAGAGGGAGGGGTCACGGGAGGAACAAGAGGAAGACAGAGAAAAGCAGAGATGTGATGCCCACTCACCGAGCTGTCAAGAACGCCGTTGCCGTCTGTGTCGTACAGCCGGAACATGACTAGAGGGGAACGAGAGAACAGAGATCCCATGATGACTCAGATGCCGGCGGATAATGAGCAGCTCTGAACTAAAAGTGTTTCCTGGACTCGCTCCAGATGGTCACAGGGTTAAAGAAGAGGAGAGTGCTGCGTCTGTACCGGGGCACAGGGAGCAGTTAGCGGAGATTAGCTGTGTCAGTGTGCACCAATATAGACACTTAGACACTAAAGAAGTCCATTGGGCACAGCAGGGCTTAAGCATGTTATTGACCTGCCCTGTGTGGGAGGTGTAACCACCATATCTGAGGCCCTGAGGAGGCAGCCGGAGAAGGAGAAAACAGCTTTATTACATTTGCTGTCAACCTGAGCTGACACACTACTGAGACTAGAAGTCGCCATGGCCTGTGCACATACACAAGCTGCATACGACAGCCGCTTTCACTCGACATCCCCCTGAGAGGAGCCGACCCTCCGCCTACATCCCCGTCCCTGCCACTCACACTCCAGCTTGTCCTCCGGCGTTCCCCTCTCGAGGAGGGAGAGGTAGCAGACGATGTCCTTGAGAAAGACCACCTGAGGCGATGGCACTGGGGAGCCTCTCTGGGGTGAAGGGCTGCTCCGCAGAGATAAATGCTTCTCAGAGTGGCTTCTCTCTGTGGATGCACAACACAAGCGTTACCACAGAGTGGCAGGAATTGAAAGGACACGTTTAACAGTGATGCCAGCCGGCCTCACCTGGTGAAAGTTTGGGGGACACTGGGGACCTGGCAGGAACAGAGTTAGGGGTCAGGGCGTTACTGCTGCCCTCTGAGGACCTGACCTGGGCACAGGGTGAACGGTGGGGCCCGGCAGGCGTATGGGCCCCCGTTCCTGAACGCTGCGAGGAGGAGCGAGACGAACACGGGGAGGTGGTGGCTCCTGCCACGCTGGTGTGCTCCGGTGTGTGCCGGCCCATTGCAGACAGGATGCTTTTTCCATTCATCCCTTGTGATGGTGACACCGAATGGGAGGAAGTAAAAAAGAGAGAGAGAGAGAGAGAAATATGTTCAAAAAAAAATCACAGGAGGAGGGGTCACTGTGTTGTAGGGGGCAACACAAAGGAACACAACATCAATCCACTCACAGGGTTCACTGAGACAGGAAGCAGGTTGAAGGACATGTTAAAATCTCACAGAAATACTTCACCAAGCAAACAAACTATTAAGGCCATGTCCACACGGAGACGAATTTGGGTGTATCCGCCTAAGTATTTGATCGTTTGGACGTTTCGTCCAGACGGAAACGCGTTCTGGGAGCCTGAAAACGCAACTTTCTGAAAACGGGTCCCAGAGTGAATAAATCCGAAAACGCCACCCTTGCGTCTCCGTTTTTACAAGCCAATACGCATCTTTCCTGAAACGATTACGTCATAGCCCACCTCTCCTTCAACCCGCATGCGCTAACCCAGCCAACAACCTGCGTTCGTGCTGCAGAAGCTATTGAGCTTGATCGGGCTTTTACAGCAAAATATCAGAATCAGAAAACCTTTAATGTCTCACGACGGAGAAATTTAAAATATACTGCTCCTCCACTACCAAAGTCAACAACAAATGGACATGGAGAACAGCTACAACATGTTCTTCAATACACCGCGGTATCTTCCGTCATTTTTCGTCTGTTTGTTTGTATCTTCCGCCATTCGTCTTCTTCGTGTGTTTGTTCATCGCACGGGTTTTGCGCATGCTCCATTCTTCTTCTCTGTTTTTAGTGTAGTTTGTGGCAGCATTACAGCGTTTTCAGTGGTTTCGTTTGGACGCACATATTTC
>CAAKHC010008464.1:0-12413 GCA_901007825.1 Macroramphosus scolopax | reverse complement strand
AGAATGTATTTAAATCATTGACATCGATTTGGCCACTAGGGCTCTCAGCCTTTTTGGGGGGTTTTCCCATTAGGGTATTTAGCCCCTCCCAAGCTTGTTTTACGTTGCCGTTTACAAACTTGCTCTCTATTTTGTTTTTAAAATTTAGTTTTGCTTTGAGGATAGCTCCTCTTAGCTTCCTCCTTTCCTCATGGACCAGCTCCATGTTGCCGGCACAGAAAGCAAGCTTTCTTTCGTTAATACAGCCCTTCAGTTCTTTAGACACCCAGGACTTGTTGTTCTGGAAAATTCTAATAGTTTTCTTTTCGGATGTAGTGTTTTCACAGAATGTTATATATGACGTGATAGTATCAGTCAGTTCATGAACATCCTGGCAGGACTCGAAGAAGATGTCCCAAGAAGTGTCCTCGAGGCAGTCCTTAAGTTGCTCTTTGCTCCTGTCGGACCTCACCAGTATCTCCTTGGAGATAGGTTTCGTTCTCTTCACCAAAGTTCTGTACTTGGGAAGTAGATGAATGATGTTGTGGTCCGATTTTCCGAGCGGGGGTCTACATACGCTCTTATAGGCATTAGGGACATTTCCATAGCATTGATCAATAGTCCTATCTATGCGAGTGGGACCGTTATTAAGCAATAGTGGAACAGGACGTATTCTAACATGTATTCATTTTGTAGTATGTACTGAATGTGACCCCACCCTATCAGGGTATTTATCTATTGTATGAGCGTACAGAGCCAAATACAAGTAAAGCTAGATAGTGAAATTGCAACTTTTTGTTTCTTCATTCAGCCAGATCAGAAGTAAAGAAGAGAAACATGTTGAATCAGTTGAGCTTGGCAGGAAAAGAAGGGGGAGGTCTCACAAAGCAGTTGCCTTATACGACCTCTGTTTTACCTGGTGTCACGAGGAAGGGCTGCACTGATTCGTTTTGTTACCGTTTTACTGCAGAAATTTGAACACAAGTAGGCAGGTGGTTACAGATTTGTCAAGCCATATACCTTATATGGTACAAATATATCATTGAAAAGAATGTCTCATTCTACGGCTATACTTGTAGTTATATCACATTATTATAAATAAATAAAAATTACATCCAGCATGAAAATCCGTCTTAGACAGCAGACAGCAGACACTTCATCTCAGGTCTACAACAGGTCCGTCTCTCAGACTCAGGATGTTAATGTTCACCTAGAAATCAAACAGAGAACTAAAAGTGTATTACCTTTGTTTTCTCTCGGCTTGATTACTGCAATGCTCTTTACTCTGGCCTGCCAAAGAAAACAACTGACAGACTGCAACTTGTTCGGAATGCAGCAGCCAGAATCTTAACTAAAACTAAGAAAAGAGAACATATTACTCCAGTTCTAGCTTCACTACACTGGCTCCCAGTTGTTTTTAGGATTGATTTTAAAATTCTCTTACTAGTTTATAAATGTCTAAATGGTCTGGCACCTTCCTACCTACACGACTGCCTGCTTAGATATGTTCCAAACCGTCCCCTCAGGTCTTCAAGTGCTGACTTCCTCGAGGTGCCTTCAATGACATAAAAACACGGTGAAGCAGCATTCTGCTGTTATGGACCGAGAGCATGGAATAAACTGCCACTACACCTAAGACAGGCAGCCTCTGTCGATAGCTTTAAAGCACAGCTCAAGACCCACTTTTTCACTCTTGCTTTTAGCTGATTTTATTTTTTGGTTGCTTTTAAATCTGTGTGTTGTTGTCCATGTCCTCACTGTACTGCCCTGTGCTATTGTTTCAATGTTGCAAATAAAGTTTTACTTACTTACTTACTTACTTACTTTGCAACAAAGCTGTTTGTCTGTTTGTAATGTAATATTTGTGAGAAAATACATTAGCCAGCACGCACGCCTGTTGAACAAACATCGTTCAATTGCCATTTCTCAAAAAATTCAAAACATGCTGTCTTCTGCTTCTGAACGTGATTTGAATCAGAGTTTACACTAACTTTTTGTTTGAAAATTTACACAGTGTTCTTGGGCCACACCCCAATTGCACATAAAGGGGCGATGAGAAGTCTCTTTCATGAGTAACAATGAAGACTTTATGACGGATAAAGTCTGCTGATAGACTGAATAATAAATGATAGGACCCGGATCTCTGTGTGGGCTGTGTGTTTATCACCACGTCGGTTCTGTGTGTATAAGCACATGTTTACTTACCTTTGTGACCGAACCCACATCCACCTGTTCCAGATGCAGCTGATATAAACCTTGCATTTTATTTTAAGGAAACAAATTACATTGGATATGCATCGTGTTCTCTTCCAATATACTTACATTTGTTCATACCCCCCCCCACACACATCCGAATTTTCTTACAGTTCCAGCAGCGCTGAGCTGCTTCAATCTGTCAGATTTCAGCTGTATCCCATAGCTAAGTTGACAATTCATGAATGAATTCTGCCTTTTCAGTCAGTTAAAACGACATAAACATGTACGTAAACTTGACATAAACAAGAATATGATTTTATTCACATAAAATCATATCATTCTTGTACTGTTTTAATAGTATCTAAAATACTCTGATGGAAGAAGGAGGAATAGTATATATATATATATAGGGTTTTCCTAATCCGTCTCAATGTAGGTAATGTTAATAAATGGTATAATAATAATAATGTTGGCATTACGGCAGAGGTTTTAACCCCTTGTTGCAAACACAACTCTGTTCTACATAACACAGTAATCTGGAGATGATTAACAATGTATGTGAACTGGCATAAATTATACCCATAATCAAATTATAAAAACACCCACATACACAGCAGTATGACATGCCTGCCTGTCTGTCCTGCATCATAGTTTTACCTGCAAAGGGATTTTTTTCAAGATGAAATGAATATCTATCTATCTATCTATCTATCTATCTATCTATCTATCTATCTATCTATCTATCTATCTATCTATCTATCTATCTATCTATCTATCTATCTATCTATCTATTGGCTCTGCAACAAAGGTAAGTTGTATTACTTTCTATAATAGGGTCAATGACTTTGAAAACAAGAAGTTGAATAAGCTGCACTTCCATTTACATCGTTGAGTTAAATCAGTGAAGGGATCCCGGAGAACAGGTCGTAGTGACCTGTTGCTCTAACGTGAAGGAAGCTGTGCAGGGCGGGTCGCAGTGCGCCATCTGTCGGACACCTGTTATCAATACAGTTGTCCGCCGACACCACCTACATTATGACATCAGGAATCACGGATTTCTCCTCCCAGTTAACCTGACCGCAAAAACATTTGATTTGTTTGATCAGTTTGGAAGACCATGACAAATGGGTGCAGGTGTTATTTCATGAAGGTCTGATGAGAGGATATAAACATGAACTTGGAGAGACTTCTTTTATGATTCATATGAGACTTTTCTCTGACGACTAAGTTGGCTGTTTTAAATGTTAAGATTATGCAATTAAGTACTTTTATTAAGAACCAGTCAGGTGACAATTGTGGAAAGATATTGCCACAAATTAATAACACACTGGAGCAATGTAATTTACTCCTTGCCATTTTTTTAAATGCCACCTGAGCCCCGTATTTACGGGCTCCGTACTGTTATGTATTTCAAGAAAGTGTTTTTTTTATTATTTATTATTATTAATGGAGCAGCTTGAAAAGTAGCTCGCAGTTTTTCAGGTTAGTTTTGCCCTACAGCGTCAATCTAGCGCCTCTATTTCTATGGTCGACTCGCCATTTCGCGTGCTCGCGCGCCGTAGCGCGTTCCTTTCAATCCGCGTACCCGTGCGGTTACCTGTGTTTCCACGCTGAGGGATAACAACTGGGAAGAGAAATGCCGTCTAAAATCATCTTTGAAACCGAAGATCAAGCCATGGAGGACGGTGTGGACACAGTAGCGGACCCTAAAGCCCTCAAGGTAAACAGACTGGGTCGTGTCGCCGTGGCAAACTAATAAAGCCAGAGCTTCTAACTCTGCTGCTTCCATGTTTGACATGCGGCTTAGCTAGCTATTATGAAACGCTTGTTAGCCAGCTTCCTAACAGCTAGCAAACTAATATAATATCGCTCTACGTCACTGGTAGCGAACGATACAAACGGAACGTATTAGAGAGCAAACTGATTTAAGACAGTTAATGTGTCCTTAAGCTAAGGTTTTGTTAGCATACCGGGACAATGTAGCCTAGCTAGAAGATCACATGGCAAGCCCACGTGTTACCCACCCAGTATGTAAACTATGCAGATCTGTTGGTTGTTAAAGGGAAACAGCTCCAGCTAACCACGTACACATGTGCGAATCTGCAGACTGGGCGCAAAATGATGACGTGAAAAACACATGGGCCCATACGCATCTGTTAGACGCATACAAACAATAATAAATGTTCATTCCGGTGATTATTGAGAATGTCGACTATTATCTCAGTTAGAGTGTACTCAAGCGTCCATATCTATGCTAATACCCTAATGTTGATACGTGTTATAAATCGTGTGTAGGCATACTCTATAATGTTTCTAAGCCATGACAATTACCTATCATACATCTAAAAACTTTAATTTGTTGCAAAGTTCGAGTAGTTTTGTATTGGACCTGGACTACCAAAAACAGATGTAAACAAAGGACATCTCTTGTTGTTTAATCCCTTTTGATATGTTTTATCTCTAACAGTCTGTGGCGTTACCTTATTTCATGCAAGGAGAAACATTAATGGACGTCAGGGTCCCATTAAAATAACTTTTCATTACTGAAGGTTTGATAAGCTGCATTATTTGATTGATCTGAAACCTCACTGCCTCTTCTTTTAAAAAGATTAAGAACAAGACCAAGGAGGGCAAGAAGCTGAAGAAGAAAAAGCAGTTGGAGGAAGAGGTGGAACAGGAGGAAGAGCCCGACTGTGAACCTCCTGCACCTAAGAAAAAAAAGAAAAAAGACAAGCTGGCAGTGGATCAAGAGAATGGCCACATAATTGAGGCAACAGACCTGAATGGCAACAGTAATGATGTTGACATACTACAGCAGAAGATAAAGAAGAACAAGGACACAGACCCAGAGGTCAGTACTGGCATAGTATTGGTACTAAATGGTCAACTTTATTTATTATGCATATAGTTGTCTTGGAGGACACTAGATCAGGATTCATCATCATCATGGCTAATTGTTTAAATGTTGCAGATTAGAATTTTGCTTAAAAAAAATAAATGCATATTCTCTGGCTTTGCCACAAAAAGGAACATTATTCACTGTTTCCTGTATAACACTGTTCTCAATTGTTGTGCGGTTTAGAAAAAGAAGAAGAAAAAAGCAACGGCTGAGCCTGCAACCAACGGCCATTCCAGCCCCATCACACCTGCTCAGACACCCGTCCAGACCCCATCCCAGTCAAGTGATGATTCAACTAGCGACACGGAAAAAGAAGCTGTAAGACTCAAATTTTTTCTTCTGAAAAACTTTACAAGTTTGAGTTGGATACAAGATAACTTATTTCACAACTATCTTTGAATCATTAAAGCAGTGAATATGCAAGTTGTTAACCTTTATAAAGTACTACTGGTGCTCAGTAAAACAAGAGAATGTTGCTTTAAAAAGTTCCAATTTCATGAACTATTCCATGTACTTTAACTTTCTCATGTCCATATTGGATTCACCTTCACTCTTCAGCTTTGCTTCGGTGTCTATGCTGTTTTCTGCAATAGACACCTTTCAAAGTAAACTAAGACTCTGTCTAATGTTTAGGAGGTGACGCAAGAGGAGAAAGACGGGGCCTTTTCCAATTTCAGAATCTCCCAGGGCACCATCGAGAAGCTAAAAGGTAAACACCCATTTTCATATTTTAGGCCACAATTACAGCACAACTCCAGTCTGCGTTTTAGAAAGAGCCAATTAAGGTTATTTTAAAGCTCTGTGCTTTAAAATTTAAACTTTTTTTATTCTTCTCTGAAACATTTTCATTACACACACATGGCATTTGAGCAGTTATCTGACACAACACAATTTATTTTGTCATAATTATCATTTAAATAACTGAAATTGTTTAATCAACCCTGTTTCAGTCTCCCAGTCCGGACACGCCCATCACTTATTTCCCTCTTGGTCTTTCTCTCAGCTCGTGGAGTCTCTTACCTGTTTGACATTCAGGTGAAGACATTTAATTTTGTATATGATGGAGAAGACGTACTTGCCCAAGCCCGTACAGGAACAGGAAAGACTTTCTCCTTTGCCATCCCATTGGTGGAGAAGCTCCAGCTCCAGACAGTGGACCGGGCGAGAGGCCGCGCTCCAAAGGTGACAGCACTTACAAACACACCATCAGTTACCTAATCTTCAGCATCTGTTAGTCTCTGATATGTTTGATGGATAGGTCCTAAATGTTTTTCTGTCTTTCTGTAGGTCTTGGTGTTGGCTCCAACCAGAGAGTTAGCCATCCAGGTCGCTAAGGACTTCAAAGACGTCAACAAGAGACTGGCTATTGCCTGTTTCTATGGGGGCAGCTCGTACAACCCACAGCGTACGTCTTCCACAAACATGCATGAATACTTTAATTATTTTTCTTGTAAATTTCATGTCGGTTTATTCATTTTCACTTTTACTCTGAGATGTTCAGTGTAAAGTTCATTTTTTTAAGTAGAAAAGTACTTAACCATGGAAATCAGAGCTCATGATTTGTTTTTCCCAATTTTTTTAATGTGGCGGTTGTTTGCTTTTTGGCTGTATTTGACAACATACTTGAATATTAATAACTCTGCTCCTCTCCCTCCTTTGTAGTCGATGCTATCCGTAATGGGATTGATGTTTTGGTTGGAACCCCCGGTCGCATCAAAGACCACATCCAGAACAATAAACTGGACCTCACCAAGCTGAATCATGTTGTTCTGGATGAAGTAGACCAAATGCTGGACATGGGATTTGCTGATCAAGTTGAAGAAATTTTGTCATCATCCTATCAAAAAGGTAATATTGCAGGACTACAAACGATACATACTTCTGAAAAATATCTTTGATATTTCATCCAGCCCGAGAAAGTGGAGTTTTGCTGTCTAGATATAATATGATATACAGTCTATGGTATAAGACTGTACCTATTTTAGGATGTATGATGTGATAGCCAAAATAAAAACGTATGACACACACACCCGGTACTTAAAATTAGGGGGAAAAAAAATTTGAACTAAATGGAGTGATGGATTACGAATGTTTTTCCCCCCTAAAATAACAATGTCTAATTCTGTGTGTGTTCCTGTTCCTATCCAGAAAGCGAGTCCAACCCACAAACTCTGCTGTTCTCGGCCACCTGCCCCCCGTGGGTCTACCAAGTGGCCAAGAAATACATGAGACCAGAGTGCAATCATGTCGACCTGATTGGCAAGAAAACACAGAAAGCTGCAACAACTGTGGAAGTAAGTGTGCAGCTTTTTTGTGTGTTTGGAGAGAAGCAGTTGATGAAAGTAGCATTGGGAGACTGATGAGTGCAAATTAACGAGCGTTTACAGCAAGTAGTCGTTAGTCTCTTAGACCTGTCTCCTGCAAGATCAGTCAGGTTCAGTAATAGGGATTGTAATATGATCTCATATGTCGCCGTCAGGAAAGTGCAGTAAACAATAGCTGTATTTCTCATCCCCCTCCTACACTGTTTTCTCTTTCTAAATCCGACTCTATGTCCTACCTTCTATAGCAACTGGCAATAGCATGCCACTGGTCTCAGCGTGCGGCAGTGCTAGGAGACGTGATCCAGGTGTACAGCGGCAGCCACGGCAAAACGATCGTCTTCTGTGAGACCAAGAAAGAGGCCAACGAGCTTTCCATGAATACATCACTCAAACAGGTACACTTTGAAATACCGTAAAACGAGCAACTGAAATCCTGCAAAATGACACACGATAACAACACAACTGGCCAAATGAGTAATCTACTTCTGTGTGAATCTTCCAACCATTTCAGAGCGCCCAGTCCCTCCATGGTGACATCCCTCAGAAACAGAGAGAGTTGACACTGAAGGGCTTCAGGAATGGAGCGTTTGAGGTCCTGGTTGCCACCAACGTCGCAGCCCGTGGGTTAGATATCCCTGAAGTTGACCTGGTGGTGCAGTGCTCTCCACCCAAGGTTTGTTGCAACATTTTAAAAATCATGTACAGAGTTTATATAGTCATGGAAAACCTGGAAAAGTCCTGGAATCTTATAAAGCAATTTCCAGGCATGAATAGGATTAGAGTATGCTCAAAGGCATAAAAAAGCCATGGCAATTTTGTAAATTGTCTATGAATCCTTTATGTTGTTGTTGTTGTTGTTGTTGTTGCTGTTATCATTGTTATACTTAACACACTTACCGATGTGGACTGGTTGGTTGATCATTTAAAAGTTGAGAAACAGATTCATTACGACAATTTTCCATCGTAAGAAAAACATTTATTTCTGTCTCCTATATAATATTTGAATGACCTTTATTTTCTCTCTCTTCATCGTTGCTTGTTTTCAGGACGTGGAGTCCTACATCCATCGTTCAGGTCGTACCGGCCGAGCCGGCAGGACCGGAGTCTGCATCTGCTTCTACCAGAGGAAAGAACAAGACCAGCTGCGCTACGTTGAAAACAAAGCTGTACGTGTCCCGAGCTAACAAGAGGGTCAACTTTAGATATTTGCTTTCGGCTGTGCTAAAATAATGCAGATTGTTTTATGTCGCAACCGTGCTGAATGTGACATAAAATGTACAAGAAGGTTGTGAAGGAAAGGAGTGAAGGATGCCTGAGTGAAAGGAGGATCTTCATATTCTTCGCCAGTCTTTGTGATACTGTCAGTTGCTTGAAAATGTGTGATCAAACTAAAAATGATTTGCTTGCTACTAATGCAGGGCATCACCTTCAGACAAGTCGGCGTTCCCACTGCCAACGATATCATCAAGTCATCGAGCAAGGACGCTGTCAAGTGAGTAGTGACCTTCAGTTTGTGGCAATCATTTTAAAGTGACATTCAAGTAGAAGCAGTGTACAATTGTGGATTTTAAAGCAGTTAATATACATTGTTGTTGTTTTGGTATTGTGAAACTACAATTACTGGGACAGTCTTAGCAGCTTCAGCGTAACCAGACCTTTTAAACGGCTATTGTCTCTCTGACGTCTCCTCGAGCATCCCACTGCTTCATGTGAAGGAAATGATTCCCGATGGCAAACAATTAAGTGTTATGAATTTCCTTCTCTCCAGGTACCTGGACTCTGTTCCGGTCACAGCTATCGAATACTTCAGACAGTCTGCTGAGAAGCTGATTGCAGAGCGAGGAGCTGTTGAAGCACTAGCTGCTGCCTTGGCCCATATTTCTGGAGCCACTACTCTAGAGCAAAGGTCGCTGCTCAACTCTGATGCTGTAAGTAAAGATATGGACACACAGTGCATGAATAATGACCTAATCATTGTGTACACATTCCCATACTAGACTACTTTATACAGTATCTGCTTATGGGGGGCACAGAAGCGTTGGTTACAATGCTGCAGGAGGGTTATCTGAAATGTTCTGTCAGTTTTGAGGGACCCTGCTACCTGCAAGGGCTTGACAGCGACTGCAGGATGATAAAACTGCATCTGGCTGGCCTCGGAGATGCAAACACTAAAGTGTTTTCCCTTCGTTTCAGTTCCCTAATGATTTTGTTGTGCGTACTGTTTAACCCCAATTACAACCTGTTTGTTCTTCCAGGGGTACACCACTCTACAGTTGGTGTGTTCTCAGGAGTTGAGCAATCTGGGTTACGTGTGGAGATCCATCAAAGAACAGCTGGGAGAAGAGATTGAGAACCAAATTCATAGAATGTCCTTCCTGAAAGGCAAAACCGTAAGTACACTTTACTTTTTTACTAAATAGTGTAATGAATTGCAGTGTCACATGATAGGACTTAGTGAGTTAAAAACAACTGATGCTACATGACCTCTGAAGTCAATTCTACATCTTCGTTTGGACCTTCATTAGCTGTTGGTAACATACCACACCTGAATCTGATTGATCTGCTAGCTGTCACTAGATGCATTGTGGTTAATGTTAGCACAAGGAAGAAGAATGTGAAATAAACAAGAATCTCGATACTTTGAAGAAGAAACGGTCCAGTGCGAAGCCTGACAGTGTTCTAGAAATGCAATACTAATCTCAATACTATCTCTCTCTTATTGTGTTCTTAACAGGGAGTTTGTTTTGATGTCCCAGCTGATAAAACCAAGGAGATTCAGGTAAGAACAACAAAAACAACCTACAAATTTTTAAAGATGTGCCGTCGACTCTGTTTGGATAAGCTTAAGTGTCTCCAAGAAATCAGGGGAAGTGTTTGTATGTTGAGGGTGTTTCTGGTTGAAGCCTGAGGCAGTCCTGCGAACAATCCTCACACCACTCCGTCCTTCAACAGGAGGCCTGGAAAGACGGTCGCCGTTGGCAACTGACTGTGGCCACAGAGCTACCAGAGCTGGAGGAGAAGCAGTTCAATAATCGTGGCGACAGAGGCTTTGGCGGCGGTAACCGCGGGGACAGAAGAGGAGGATTCAGAGGTGGAAGAGGCCGGGGCTTCGGCGGAAGTGGTGGCCGTAGTAACGGGTTCAGGAACAGCGGTGGTGGTGGCGGCGGCGGCGGCTATGGCAACAACAGAGGAGGACACAAACGCAGCTTCGGCCAAGCTTTTGATTATTAAGGTGCCAACATGTGGACTATTAGGACCTGCTGTCACTCCTCTGTGATGGGAGTGTTTTTATTGGCTGTCAGTGAGAGGGATCAACGGGCGGATGGACATCTCCCTGATTCGAGCACAATTATAACTATCTGATCTTAATATAGAGCCGATATTTAGCACATTTAATGACCAATTACTGGTCTCTAAATATACATTGAACAAATTTGGTTATCTGTTCAGTTAATTGAATTTTCCGATTGGCTTAAGATCAGATCGTCTGTGTGCAGCACCAATGACAGCCAATCTGTGCTTCTTTTAGGGACCTGAATCTGAATATTATTGCTCTGCACAGCATCATGTGGGAGGCAGTGTTTCTGCTCTGCTCCCGCCGAGAACAGAGGTGAAATTAGTGTCCACCTTTTTAGCGGCACCGAGTCAGTTTGCTGCCGTACCCGAGCTGGAACCTTCCGCCCCAGAAACATATTGGATGATTGCTTTGCAATCGCCTATATTAAATACCTGTGTCGAATGCTTCCATTCATTTGAATGAAACGTGTTCATTAAAAACAAAAGGTCAACTGAGGTTCTGTGTTTTTCTTTAGAAAGGAGAGTGAAGTAACATTTGTGCAGAGATTTTTAAGCTTCAGCATTTATCACGAAGCACTCAGAAAAAGGAGAATAGATCGCTGTCAACGTACAATAAGTATTTATAAACTCAATCGCTTTGTTGTGAACATAAAGAGAGTACACCATGAGGAGGGACCACCGCAGGGAGCACATCAGCTTCCCGCCGCAATAAGATCACCAGATCATTGAACAAAATGTGACCAATATGAAACAAGAAAACTAAGCTGAAAGGAATCTCTCAATTTAAACCTTTTTAAATGGACGACAGCTGCACCACACACTGCCGTGCTGCACTGAGAAGACTCTTCACTACCTGAGTCATGCTGAGTTAAAACCTGAGCTATCTTCAATTACTCATTTTACATTGATGCGTGTTATAATGTTTAGGACTGGTCAATACATTTCCACGCCACTAGGTGAATCTAAGTATAAAGGTAGATAGTCTGGCACTTCTTCGCGGGTTTTTTTTGGTGTATGTATTTCCTGTTTGACGAACGTTGTTTCCAGGAGCGCTGTAAATGTACAAGTTATTTTCTTTATATAAACACTATAAATCGGTACAATTGTGGTCCTGATCATTACCAAATTACCACATAATTGGCGACGAGGTGAACTGGATTTTTTTTTCTCCATCGCGTTTTGTTTGTAGCAGTAGTTAAAATCAGTGCTAGCTAGCGATCATTAGGCGGCTATCTTCATGAATGGAAGCAGTGAAGAGGAGCACGGAGAAGAGAGACACAGAGCGCCAGTGGCTGTAGAGGAGCGGCAAGGACAACGGGAACTGCCTAGCATCCAGATGGCTACTTTTGGGACTATCGGTGAATTCGTGGAAGGGGACGAAGACTGGACGGAGTATGAGGAAAGGTTGGGACACTTTTTCGCTGCTAATGGAATTACGGAGGAGGCTAGGAAGCGCTCCATTCTCCTGAGTGTGTGTGGAGCAAAGACTTATAAACTGATAAGGAACTTAGCCACACCGAGGAAACCGGGGGAAATTGAATATAATGAACTGGTCCAGCTCGTCGGGAATCACCACAATCCAAAACCGTCAGTAATAGTGCAGCGTTTCAAATTCCACAGCCATTTTAGGAAGTCAGGTCAGTCTGTAGCTAATTTTGTTGCAGAATTGCGGCAACTGTCAGAACATTGTGATTTTAAGGATGTCTTAGATGACATGC